>PVIC010013352.1:0-38174 GCA_004025085.1 Thryonomys swinderianus
GGACCTTGTGATTTTGAGGCAGGCACCAGAATCACTGAGCTAAATCTCTGACCCTAAAACATATATTGTTGTGGAGAGTCCTTAAATTAAAATCTGTTGTCATGGTTAACATTGCTAGTTCAGTATGTTGTGGCTTCTATCAATTTTTTCTCATTTGATTTTCATAGAATCTCTTTTTTAATCCCCATTTTACAAATGGAGAAATTGAGGTACAGGAAGGTTACCTAGTTATTAATATTTAAACTTAAGGAGGTTACTCTAAAATATTTATTCAGGTAAAAGCAGAATGATTCTTTCAGCTAGTTTTAATTTTAAAAACTTAAGAGATCAGCTTATATATGGAAGACTGAAAAATGCTATTTGTATGGATTGCTGTTCCACTTATAACATGAAAACTGCCTTAATCATTTTTGCCCAAATTATAAGTTCTCAAAGTCATAAACACAAACATATAGGAGAATTTGTATCATTTTTGTAATTTGCATTATTTTTGTATTGTTATTGTTCTTCATAAGAGCTATATCCCCCCCAAAGTGGGCATAAATCTTATCTAGGGAGTCTGAAGTCATTAGTTTTTGGATGAGATCTCTGTAGTGTCTGCACTAAAACCAGATTCTTCTCCTAGGTTTTATATAATGATAACTCATTTATTTGATCCTTTTCTAACTGGTCCACCAATGACCAAATTCTTTCCCATTATCAAAAATTGTCACATACATGATTTTTGAAAACAATCAGTACACAACTAATTCTATCATTATTTTGAGTCTTTAATTTCCTTGGCCACATGTCCATAGATGAAGATGACTAAGTTTTAATCTAAGGTCTCCATACTGGTTCATTTAGGCTCCATCAAGAGTCCATCAGATCCCCATGAAGAAATGCTCATCTGTCTGATCAGCAAGGCATATATTATGTCACCAGATGGCCTAAGCTTGGAGAGTAGAAGGAGAACTTAAGGTCTCAAGGTAGTAAGAGTTGGCTTTGCCTGATACTTGGCAAATTTTGGCAATGTTTCTTAAAAGTAAGAACTAAAGCCTTCTTAAACTATGTATCCCCAGCACAAGGCATTGTATCTCCAATAGGTGCTTTAGAATTTAATTTGCCATGGCAGCAGCATTGGTGTGGTAGTAACAGGAAGAGAGAAACTGTGTGTCAAATATTATGACCCTTTCAGGCCACTGCCTCATTTTTATTCTTGTACCCTACAAAATATATAGGGTAAAGGATTTTGTTTTGCTTTAGAATACATTGTTTATTTCCCTTAAGGGTGCTATAAAAAGTCTATAACCCACTATCTGAATGCAGCTAAGCAAGGAGAGAGGGGTTGATAAACTCTTCTAATTTTTGTTTGTTTGTAATTCTTCAGATGTGTCTGGATCCTAGTCCTCAGCACCTTGTGGGACAAAGACATGTCAAGGTATATTGAGAAGCAAAGAATACTAAGCATTGTGTAGCTGTACAAGATAAATGTGAATAATAAAATTCCAACCTGCGCTATTATTATTCCCATCAAAAACAATTCTTCCCATTTCTCTTTTTGAATTTACATTAAAGATGTATATGTTTAAATTAGTAGGAGTTCTGATTAGTCACTATGTATTAATATGTGACACCATTTTGGCATTTACTCTCATATATACATTTACGGTGATATAAAATCTACACTGATGAGATACAGTGAGGTCTAGATTAGCTAAGGGCAAATTCTATTCTTAGCCCTAGGAGTGTTTAGAAAATTGAGATGAAAGAAGCTGAATTTCTGGATTTTATATTATTCAGCAATAAGGTGCAATGAAATCAGCTTTCCTTTGTGAAGTCCAAAAGTAAACAATAGTGTCTGAATCTTATACAGAATCTAATATCACAGGAATACATAGACTGGGCCTAAGTGCAGAGGAATGAAACGTCTTCTTTCTGGACAAATTGTAACACTCCAGCGTTCCATATATTTCTGGGAATACTTATTTAATCTGGCTTGTCATGTGCTGACATTTAATAAACACTTCATTCCTCTCTAGGTATTTAAACAGTGAGCTGCTTGATAGTGAATCCCTGGCCAGTTAATGGTATTGAAATAACTAAACGTTTATACAGCTTCTCTCTTGAAAAATAAAGAGCATGGAAAGATTTTCTGTTTTAATATGACTTTCTTCATTCTCTGAACTCTATACATATGCACACCTGCAATATATATTGCTTGCCATGAGGGAGCCATCCTTTATTTGTGATGGTAATGATGCTTTATAATATTATGCATGTGACTCCATTTGAATGGCATCTAATTTATTAGTCTCTTATTACTTAATATTTTTATTAGAATCATTTTCCTAAACCACACAAAATACGCCTCCGTGTGCATAGCACACATCCCCAAAGAATGCTCACACCTTACAAATTTGCTGCCTAATGTGTAGTCTGTAGGAAATATCTGCCTCATCTGACAAACATCATCTCAGCTCATAATCTGTCTATCAGCTCTGACTCTGGTGGTATCTCTATAGCCCTTCCCGGAACACACCCAGCCTGTAAAGGTCTTTGCATCCTTGTTATTGGTCTCGCAGATGATAGAGTATGACACTCCATAAACAATGAGCTAGGCCTTTTGTAGGCTGCTTTGCTTTTCTTGGCTTCAAATTGCCACTGAATGTCAAATCAATTTGGCTCTCATTAGAACAGCTTTATATGTGCAAATGTATTTGGGTCTGGTTGCCACTTTCCCCCTATTTCTCTTTTCCATTCCTGTCTTCTCTTTCAGATGATATAATTTTTCTTTAATCCATGCCAATGCCTGTTTCTTTAAAACAGAGAGAGAGAGAGAGAGAGAGAGAGAGAGAGAGAGAGAGAGAGAGAGAGAGAGAGAGAAGAGAGAATGAAAAGCGAGATAAAATGTTTAAATGTGTTGCTTTTTATCACAATCAGCATGAATGCTGGTCTGGCACATTCTGGCTCAAGTTTGCCCAGAACAAAGAGAAAATGCCTTGGTACTGTGAGACTGTACATTACAGACCCCAGATACAGTCAGGAGTCTATGTAAACCTTGGTTGCTGATGTCTGTCCAGATAGAACAAGGTGTATGAGCCGGTTTTATTGTTAAGTGATGAAGCCGGCAGTAAATCCAATGCGGTGCTCACACAGGTCTAAGCTACCGCACCATGTTTGGTGGTTGTTTTTCACTTGAGTAGGGAGAAATAAAGAGCTCTATTTCAGAGAACAGCATGCACTTAAAGAAGCAGCAGAAAGCTTCACAGTGAAGAGACAGAGATAGGTGAAAAGACAAACAGTCTGGACAGTCTTTGTGTCAATCAGTTTACACTTTCTAGGTTATGCACAAATATGTTCATCTAGATACAAGAACTTTTAGGCCCCTTATTCAAATAAGCTACTTTACTATTAAAACTAAAATACAGAGGGCATTAAATTTCCTTTGGAAGAAATGTTGCAAGTTGATCTTTGACTATTCTGATCAATATTCTTTCTGTCTTTATTGACTAAAATGAAATAATGAAGTTGGATGAACTGAATCTACATTCATATTTTACTAATTATTAAAATTCTGAATATTGTCCCCCCTCCAAGAAATTCAGGTGTTTATGAGTCAGAAATGCATGCATTTACCTTTATCTGTTGAGTATGTATTACTTACACTATTCTAATTGCTCAGGATTTGCAAATTTTAAAATAATCCTTGTCCTTATGAACCTTTAATTCTAAAGACAATGAATCATGAGCCTAAGACATTATTAAAATACAGTGTCTGTTAGTGACAGACATCAGAAACAAAAATGCTTCACAAGATAAAGACTAGAGTTCCTATTCACATTTGATCACTATTTTAGATAGTAGAATGAGGGCTGATACAGTTGCAAAAGGAGTGAGCTGTCTGAATATGTGGGGATCAACAAGTGCAAAGGCCCTGATGTGGGGGCGAATCAGAATACAGAGCTCAATGTGTCCACAGAAGCATAAGCAGGAGGGAACAGTAGGAGACTTCAGAAAGGTGACACAAGTGGGCTCAGAAAATATCGTACCCTATGTGACATTGGAAAGCAAGAGATTTCGCACTCTGGAGCAAAGCAGAGATTCATTGAAAGGTTTGAGCAGGTGAATTATATGGTGCCTGTGTCACATGTTTGTTTTCATGAGAGGTAATCGGCCTGGGGTTTAGAGAATTTCTCAGGAAAGCTGGTATATAAAACTTTGGGAAGATTAGGAAACTTGGGACCTTGGATGTCTGTGAAGGACTGCTAGTGATAAGCAAACCTACATCAGAATTTTATAGCAAAATAATTTGTTGGGTAAATTTCTGGAGCTGACAAAATATAGGTAATGACTTGTTTATAATCCCCGAAATAAAAACATAGGTTTAATAAAGACTCAAGGAAATGAAAGTAAAACTCTTTCTATGGAAAAGACTTGGCAGCCAAGCAGACTTTGGATTACACTCCAGCTTATGCTACAGTCTTAGTGGTTGATATATTCAAGTATTTGTTTCTTCTTTGTGAAATGGGACTAGTAGTAACAGCTCCCTCACACAATTGTTTTGAAGGCTACATTATATAGGTGTTGTGTGTACTTGGCAAAAAGTACACACTGCAGTTTCCTTTCCTTTTATCCTTTATGGAGTTCATATGCAACAAGTATTTTCAAATTATTGGAAAAGCATCATTGACAGATGTAAACACAGGAGGAGAAAAGTACAGTGAAAAAAAAGCTATCTGATTAAATCGGGCTCCCACAGTTGTGTAAGATACATGAACACTCACTTACCAGAGCGTTTCTAGGTACTGCAAACTCCTTAACATTGCAGATCAAATATATTAGGGATGCAAAATAAAGAGTATAATCTTTTGGTGTATGTCAATCTGCATGATTTGTGCAGATTCTGCTCAGCCAATAGGCGTTAAATACGTCTACGTGTGAGCGCTGAAGTAGAAGAGAGGATGGTGCCTCACCTTCAGAAATTACTGGCTGGTGAAGGACTTCCCAGTCGCATGTGACTCCTTCTCATACACTTTATACTCATTTTTGAAAATTTTGCATACTGCCTAACAGTGTCACTCTCAAGCCCCTCTAGAAGCATCTTTTTTGTTTGTTTGGTTGACCATAAAGACTGTCGTGTAAATAAGAAGGTATGAAAATAGTGGGGAGCACTCTTGTCACAGTCTCAGTGTACAATTGCCAACCCACCATTCTCCAGAAGGCCAGGATGGCTATACTCAATGGCAACATTTGGATGTGGAAGGGCAAGAATGCAGAGACTTACTCTGTTATTGATGGTAATGAGCAAAATACTCCACTTCACCGTTTTTTTTTTTTTTTTTTGGCAAATACATGCCAAAACTTCCCTAGGATTGCATGAATAGAACTGAAGAGAAAAATAAAGTAAAACTTTTGGGCCCTGAACATTCTTAAAAATAGTCTCAAAAGGATAGAAAAAAAAGAACAGAAAAATTCCTTTAAATTCCTGGGTCCCACAAATGAGATTTTAGTAGTGGCAAGTAAAACATATTGATTGGCACCAAAGTATAAGATCTTTGTCACCATCTGTTTCCTGATTGTGTCAGCAAGTATTTTTTCCCCACGAGAGTGTGAGAATACACCATAGCCTAAAAGTATCAAAGTGTCAATTATGCACCACATTTAAAAGTTGGAAGCCCAGTTCATGAAAGTCAGTGACAAAAAGTCCTGATTCTTGTTTCTTCTTAAAGTGAGATCCTTGCACTTCATTCATTTTGCTACCTAGAAAAAGACCGATGGCTCCATGGCTCTGTGGGCTGAGGAGCTGTAGCAAAAGGAGATAAGGAAAAAGTCATCTTAGAAGAATATTTATCAAAAAAGCCTCCGTGGGTGAGTCACTTTGCTAGGATATGAAGTTATTATGAATGCTATATGCAAATGACAATTTTAACAAGTATGGTGTGACAAGGAAAAAATAAGGGGAAAAGGATACAGAAAAGACAAGTTATAGAGAGAAGGAGGGTAAGTAAACAGGGAAGCATGTGGCTGTCTGAGCAAAGAAAATGAAAAAAAGAGACACTGAAGGAGCCAGTTATAAAATTAGGGCAAAAATAATGGAAGCTGGAAAGTGTGACATTTTTTAAAAAGATTCAAAATCCAACATTTTTGGAGTAAAGATTATCCCCCACCCTCTTGTGTCCCATCTAGTCATTTTTATATTTTTAAAGTTTGATAAGTGATATCCCTTTTCTTTTCTCTCTTTGTTAGGATCACCAATTCTGTTAACATAGCTAGTGACTCTTCTGGTTCTCTTTGAACATGTTATTCCATGTCTATGTAGAAAGAACACCCTGCCTCTCTTCTTTGATAATTTCTTAATCTGTCTCATTTCTGATCAACAGGCAGTGGAGCTGCCAGGTTTGACATGTTCTTTTGCTTAAAAAGCAATTGTAGTAGTTGAAAAATTAAGCTATTGGAAGCTATAATGGCTGGGTTTTTAGTGTGTCAGATGCAATGCTGCAGGCACGACCTATGTTTAGACCGGGTGGTCATAGATACTTGTTTGATCAAGCATTTCTCTCTTTTGCAGTTCACCCCAGAAAGTTGTTTCTCTGGATTCACACAAATCCCTTCTTTATTTTGGAAATAGAAGACTCAGGCTCCATAACATATTTGGTGTCTAATATTAAAAATCAGTCTTGAAACACAAAAAAATTTGTCATAACCTAGGGCTAGGTGGACTTACAGAGACAGAAATTTGTCTAGAAAAATTGAAAACCTGTGCTAAGTAGAACAAAAATATGCCACACTGCTTTCCTCTACTCATCTGAGTTAACCTGTGAAGGGGTGGAAAACCCAGGTCTGATGGAAGAATCAGCCTTCAATAGTTACCAATTACAGCCTCAGGTACACCCTTTGGGTTCAGGGCACAATTACCAGGATTATAAGCATCCACATTTTCTGTTCAGAATTTTACGGTCTCTTGTGCATCCTCAAGTCATATATATTCATATATGAAGTTAAATTTGTTTTAGTCACTCTGGAAACAATAGGCTATTTTAGATACTGTGGGTTTCCTTTGGATTTAACTAGATTATATGAGAGGATAAAAGGGGAAATGTTTAATTGCCACAGGCCTATCGGATAAAGTACATGAACAATCAGAATATACAATGGTCCATTCATTAATTTATTCAGCAGACTTAAATTTGGCACCTATTTTTTGGAAGATGATAATAATCACCTGGGAATTTACATATCACTAAGGGACAGAAAAAATAACTCTAACAATTAATAAAAATAATGTAATAATGTTATAAAGGGTATAGACCAAGGAGCTTTGATAATGTAAGAGGTGGAGGCAGTGATACAAAGAGGTAAAGGTAAATATATCTGACTGACACCGACAATGGCATGATACTGCTGTTTTCAATGAAATAAATGAGTTGAGCATCAGTTATTTGATGATATCTTGCCTTTCTGTCTTCTCTTTCACTATCATTATTACACATTATACTTGGAACACATAGCATGACTGCCTTTTGCACACAACCCTTCCCTTCCTGACTCAGTGTCTTTACTTATTGCACCTTCTGCTCACCACATACTTCTCCAGGACTTATGAATACCCTTTCCTGCTCCCCTGTAAGGTCTAGCTCTAATGTTACCTCCTGTAGTCATATTATCTGGGTCCCCTGATCTACCTTAATCTGTATCTGTAAAGTTTTCATTGCACTTACTTTATACATTCTAGTATACACATGGGATATGACTTTATAAAATTTATATTTTAAATATATGTTATATATACATATATGCATAGATTTATAGCTTTTGTTTCTCTAAGAATTCCATGTGTGAATTCTCCTGCATAATATAAAATTGCCTGTCATCTAAGCGGCTTTCATTAAGTATTTTTGAATAAAAATAAATCAAATATAACAGCAAAAATCCTAGCATGTTGAAATCACACAAATATTATCTGTGAGATATAGATAGTGTCTTAAATTGGATTTCCTTCAAAACAAATCTTGTGACAAGTAATGAGTATACACAGAGTTTATTTGGATGGTTACCTCAGAAAGTATTATAAGGGAAGGAGACACAAGAAGGGAATAATATATTAAGGAGTGGATTTCCATGGTGGGAAGTAGAAAACCTCTGACATAGTATCTAAAATGTGTCTCAGAATTTATCTTGTACAGGGTTAGTTAAGGATCTATCTGTTAGGGATTGCTCTTGAAGGGCTGAACAATATCTCTACCCTGATTTTCCCTATTTGACATCTTTTCTTTCCCATGACTGTTCTGCTCACTTCCCAACAGCCAGTCAGGATGATGGCACTCAACAAGTTCGGGGTTTTCTTCCTCAACAGTGAGGCACTGAGAATTAATCCCAAAGCCTTGCTAGAGACTTGGTCTCTCTGGATTTGCTTTTTTTGCTTTTTTCCCCCCAAGAACCACTTTCTAGGAGGTGTATATAACTCACCCTCAGTAATGAAGTCTACTTAGGTGTAGCAAAAGCGAATGAAGTCAGCCTTCCTCAACGGACCCAAAATTGCTCAAGAAAATGGTCTGACATGATGCTTATATGAATGTAACAATAGTGCACAAGGTGGAGAGAAGTAGTGCTGATGTTTGGGGTCACAGCAGGCTCCTTAACATCATGATTGTCACCCCCAAATACTTGAAGCAAGGGATTCTGTAAGCATTGGAGCTTTTTCCGATTGAATCTACTGCTTTTAGGAGACATTCTATTCACAAGGCTTGTTCTTGCTTCTGGAAATGAAGCACTGGAGCTCGAAAGGCATGCTTGGATGAGATGTTTCAGAGCAGTTGAGGACCCACTGCATAATGTCAGAGGTGTCCCATAGATAACTAGGTGCTGTTGTGCAGCAGATGCACGAGCTCTTGTGCTTAATCCAGCCTTGTCCAAAGAGAATTCCAAGGCCTCTAGAGAGATCACAAATGTGCCAAGACTGTGATGATGCTGATTGCATTTCAGTAAGAAAGTCTCCAGCTGTGGTAAGTAATAAAATAAATGGATGCAGAGAACCTAGCAGCAAGGACTGCCTCCAACTTTAAGATACACTGACCATGCCCTGGTTCGAAGAGAACTGCCTAACAAGAATTTACTGCTGTTCTAGCTGCCTTCGAAGAAGACATGCTGCCAGAAATGCTAACTTTATTGATTGATGAAGATTACAAGGGACTAGTGAAAGACTACAGAAGGATGAGAGTATTTGGTAAAATTTAGCTTGAGTCTGTCACTTAGCTACAAAGGTAGGATCAGAGTGAGATACAGATGATATATACCCCCCGCTACCCCACATATCCTAAATTACAGATGGAAAAACATTTAGAGGTCAAAATATGATAATATTGCCAAAATACATAAAGTCAGCTGCATAAACTGCAAAACACGATACCTTTATATTTGCTGGGTGGCAGTATGGAAATATAATTGTTTCAATCAAGACAGGAAATCAAAACACAGAAAAGATATGTAATCTGTGTCAGTTCAGTCTTTCCTAGTTATTAATTGCCTAGTGTGGCAACGTGAGATGCACACTAAATTCTGTTCCTCTCAGATTGCTACTTTGTGCTTTCTGTCTCAACCCTTAGTTTTTATTGTCAATATTCGTTCTTGGTCATAATCTGTAAGAACATATTTTGAAAGGCTAGATTTTGCCTACCTGATAAATTGGCTTAGTGGAATTTATTGTAGTCCTAAAATGTATGCTTCTTCTTCATGTTGGTGGCCAGTTCCTATCTGCTCATTCCTTCAATATGGAGCCACTTGTAACCCAGAAGGTAAATCAGATTTTTCAAAACTTTATCCACAGAGTAGCTCTATTTTTAGGTAGATTCCTTTCAGTTTCAAAGTTTTCAAGCGAAAGAATGACTTCTTTTTGTCCATTAGGAGGATGACTCTCTTTATTTCCCATATACCTATATCTATTTAAAATGTTGTTTTTACATGATTGTAGCACTTCACCCCAACAGTTTAGTTTTCTGAATAACAACACATGGGGTAGATTTATCCAAGACACTGTAAACAAGATACAGAGCAGTTCTGTCATCCCCCATGAACTCTTGGTTTACCAAGAGAATTGAGTCTCATTGGGTTCAAGCTTTACAATAATGGCAAAAGCATGTTGTTCCACCCGCTTGTGAAGAGAACAATTGTCTGACCTGCCCTTCCGTCAGAAATCTGCCCGAGGGTCTGTGGCCATTGGCCATGCTTAAATCTCGGGTCCCAACCCTCCTGAGGCTAATTTTTATTTGCTGATCTCGAACATCAGTGTGCAAGAGAATCACCTTGGGAAACTGAAAATTCAAAATTCCAGACCTCACTCCCAGGTTCAGACATAGGTGTGTGGAGATGCACGTGCAAAGAATCTGGGTTTTCCTCTTCCTTTTCTCACCCCTTTCAGATTAAAAAAGAAAAGTGAATTAATCTCTGACCTAGTGTCTTGATAGTGGGTCCCAATAGAAGAGGCAGAAATTATAAACAGAGAGGCCTGAAGCTTGCTTGTTAATTCACACACACACACACACACACACACACATATGCACGCATGCAAGCACGCATGCATGCACGCACACAGTGCATATATGCAGTTAACTGTAGATGGATCCGCTTGATTAGTGACTGAGGCAGGAGTTGCTAGAGTGATACCTAATATTTAGAACTTTACTTGATCTATAGTGGAAAGTACGGGTTTGAAACTTAATTTGGAAGAAAAAAGGGCAAATCTGACGAGATGCGATGGACTAATTTTTAAGTTTCATATTGGCTTACATTTCTTTTATTATTATTAAAATAATAATAATGGCAAAAGCAGGAGATGACATTTTAGAGGGTGGAGAATAATAATAACATGTAATTAGGAAATGAGAACAGTGTGATTAGAAAGGGAGAATGCAGGAACCTTTTGTGGTTCTTAAAACTGAAAGCAGCATGAATACAGTGATAGTTTTTGAAGACTAAGCAGTGATGTACAAGATTGCTAGGTGGCGTGTAACAGTGGTAAAGAGGGTAAAGATGTTGGCTGTCTACAGAACAGATGGATCCTGAAAGACAGAAACCAGAGGGGTTTTAGCCCACAGTCCAAGACTACAAGTTGGATGACATTTGGGGTTTGGGAGAAGAAGGATTTCTAGAAAATTTAAACAAGAACAGATAAAGCAATTGCAGAGATTAGAAAAGAACCAGTTCTCGAAAGAGAAGGGGGTGGATAAAACATTACATGTCCTATGGAGTTTGAAAAAGTGTAGTATGAAAGAAACCAATGATGAAGCTGGAGAGATTGGGTTGTGATGGAATTATGGGGAAAAGGGCAAAATTGCAAATGAGTGAAGTTGAAGATAGGTCAGAGCAGACTTCACTGTCATCACACACAGAAGAAATGCTAGGATTGAGTGAAGGGTTTACTGAGCTGAGGTACAGGCATAAGCACTGAAGGGAAAGATGATGGTCTAATATGAACAACAACAAAATGGAGGTAGGAAATTTTCCTCCTGTGCCACTGCTTATGAGACCTGTCTTTAGTCAAATTACTTGGTATGATATTTTATCCCATAAGGACCATGGGCTCAAGGGACAGCTGGAGTCCTTCTCATGTTCTTATCACCAAAAGTAGTTGTATTATAACTGCTCCATTACTTAAATGATTCAGTTGTTCCAGAATATACCCCCATCCATCACAAGATCTGATCAACTAAAAACAGACTAGGGATTTTGAGATTAATACTGTAGAAGCCCATGAGAACTACTTACAAATGGACATCTTTTATAGTTTATAAAAACTTTCCCAAGTCTTTTTACTTTACCTACTAGTATCACTGGAGTGATAATAAAAGTTACCATGGTGCAGCAGTATGGAAAGATGTCCCCAACTTTACTACAAAGGCACCACCTTTCTCTGCTAGGACTCAGTCATGCCAGTCACACAGTAGTATGCCTAAGCATTTACCTTCCATTTTCCTGAATTGAAGACTCTCTCATCGTTGTTAGTATCTAGCAAACTGAAATTTTAAACAAGGATTTACTTGCAACTAAATTTGATTTCTGCAATTTTCTCCAGCACAGTTTTTCTGACAAGACTATTTCTAGATTACCAGTGTTTGGGCTTAGCTTGTGTTGCTTATGCAACTTTAATTCTTACCTCTAAGCTGCAGCCTGGCCCCACTGCCAATCAGGGCTGGAAACATCCTCCAGTGTTATGGACCCTTTCATCAACTGGGCTCTACCAATCACTACTATCGACCTTCTACTCCTCATAAAATAAAAACACAGACTTCTAGGGCTTCTTGACATTTTACTCTGTTTCCCTGAAGACCCATCTAGGACACCTCCATCGCTCTGCTTTACTCTGTAAGAATGATCTATTTCACAAAGACCCTACCATAACTCACTGTAATCTTTAAAATAAACCTTGCAGGACAGGACAGGGCATATTGATTACCTCTCCTCTACATTCTTGTTCTGGATGAAAGCCAGCCAGACTCCTGCGACTTCTGGATACTTATAACTTTCTATTAGAAAAGGATGACAGTACAGCACACTAGCTTCTCGGGCTCAAAAGAATTTCAAACCCCTCAGTACCATTCTGTCTTAGACTCAAGTCCATGTGAATTCAAATCTTAACATTTGCAATGGGTAAAACTTTTGCAAAACCCTATGAATGTTGCATTCTAACTGAAATTTATATAATTTTTATCTTAGCTTATTTTCTTAAATTTAGTGAGCAGAGTGGCAGAGTTAGTACATGTGATACTTGTCTGTTCTCTGTAGTTGATTATTGTCCATATCCCCTAAAGCCCAAGGTATAGTGCAAGGGTCATTAGGCTCTGCTTTTATTTTTGTAGGGTAATGAGTAATGAAAAATGGTATACTCTGACTTGATAGGAGGAGAATATGTTCTAACATATGGGTGTCTCTATGGAGAGAAATGAAACAGTCTTTTTCAAAGTGGACTATTGATTAGACCTATAATGAGGATGCAGAAATAGTTACCTAATTGGTACAATTTGCACGAAGTACAGTCTGCTCCTGTTTTTCTCTAAATCATGCCAGAAACCCCGACTTTCTCAATGAAAGTAATATATTTGAATTAAATATTAATTTTGCCATCATATCCCTTTCTGAGAGTTACCACTGAAACTCATTAGTAAACATTAGGCTGCTAGATTTATCTTTGCTGTGTCTCGAGTGACTGCAGGCATATGAAAGCGTTGGTTTTGAGGAGATGATACAGACAAGAGAGTGGGGCTCATTCACAGAAGACAGTGAGAGTTAAATAAATTAGTGTCGAAAAGTCTACTTTAGGCTGCTCATGCTAAGCGTGTGGTGATTCTGGGCCAAAATATCACTGAGCTCCTTTATGGGGTGCCCAAAGCAGTACTCCAGGGATGTCACACAGGGAAGAGAAAACGAAGCAATGCTCAACTGTGTGAGGACAGAATTTGAAAATTACTAACATTGTGCTGTGAAAGGGGGAAAATTTATAAGAATTCCAAACACCATCAAATTAAATTATCTTAAAATTAATTATGGTGGTGAAAGAGCCCATATTTATCACACAGTAACTTCATTGCTCATGACTTTGTAAAAAGTTAAATAACCACAGCAAAAGTAATATTTCAAATGATGAAAAAACTGTCTTCATAAAAATCTACTTAGGCTAAGTCACTATATTTTGGCAGCAAAGAGCTTGGTAAAGAATAATGTCAAGAGGAAAAGTGTGTATTCCATGCTGAAATCTGAAATGCCTGTACACAGGGAATAGCTACAGGGCTTTCATGCTCAAATGGAATTGAAGACTAAAGAATTGTACATGGATGCCAAGGAGAAAGGTCAAATGAGGAAGAAGAAAATGAAGGATTTACCAAAAGGCCAAGAGTATCCCTGAGAACTAAGAGAATGAGCATTTAAAAAATGAATTAGACCAGATGTCTGTGAAGAATAAAGCAGTGACAGTCTGAGAAGAGATTTGTTATAGCAGCAAGGGTAGGAATAAAAACTAAAGAAGGTGAAAGGAAAGTTGGACTCAAGGCTGTTCGACAAAGAGTCACAAAGCAATGGCTAACAATATGTGAAACCATCTGCTGATATGAAACTGTTAAATGACAGAGAGGAAGAGGTGAGACAGCTAAATAACTTGGTGTTGCTGCGTAGGAGATCTTAAGTGAATCCGTCTTTTTAAATAGTCATTAACCAAAAAATGGAAGGAGTGTTTAATGGCTCAAGATCATTACAGAGTGTGGTGCAAATTAGTTAGAGTGGAATCAAGAGTCTAAAGGTAGATAACATGTATTCAGGTGAGAATGAGGATGTCCCAAGAAAACATGGAGTCGCTTATGTCCTCACATGAAAAATAAGGAAGGCATTTGCTGTCTGCTAGATGCAAATGGGGAAAGAATAATAGATGGAGCAGATCTACTTACTCCAAATCTTGCTGCTTCTCTTTCAAGAAGGAATAGACATAATACAAGTAAGAAATGTCGGTTAAAATGGTTTAGTTATACTCACATGATCTCAAAATCTACCCAGCACCCATAAGAAGTGCACCTTTGTGGATGTGATTCTTTGATACCATAGTCACAAATAATGCGAAGAATTGTTCTCTTATTTTGACATGAGTACTTATACACCTTCCTTACAATTCCTGTAGATCAATGATTTTCAAACTTCTTACCCCAGGCCTACCCTAAAAAATTATTTATAGTGCACCCATATATGGTTACATGGATTCAGCCCTATTTTTCACTCCTCATCACCTAAATATATATTTCCATTTTATTAAAAATAATAGTGAATGTTTCTTTTTTTCTTGAGTAAAATAAACAACCTGCTAAGATTCAACATTGTGATGCTTGATAACAAGTGTCTAAACTAATCCCTGGACTGAACTACTTTGGGATCAGAAGTGGAATGGTGGTGCTAAGGGTGAACTTTGTAACAAAGTGCTTTGCAAACCCCTTCTAAGAGTTTTAAATTGCAGTATTTAAACACAGAAATACACTTCAATGCCCCAAAGGGAAAATATCTGTAAAAAGGTTATTGAATATATTTGTGAACTGAACAACCACTCCAATAATTCAATGTTTCTTCAGTAAATATAAACAATCTTTCTACTGATAAACATAAAATATTTATATGAATCCAATTATACTCATTTCTTATCTGCAAGAAATATTTTTAAATAATCATAAGTAAATTATACATATGTGAATTATTTTCCCAAATAAACTGTACATCCTGCTTAATGAAATGCATCCATCCTAGTTCTGATTTCATTTCACATCTTTGAGTTATTCATTTACATAGATGCCTGGGACTCTCAAAACTGGGCAGAGTTTATTATTCTAATTTCATGGGTTGTATGACTTGTTGAATACAGGTTGATTCTGCCAAAATACTGGAAACTTTTTTTGCACTGGGAAGAAGTGTGTAATGCAGCACTCCTGCTATCTTTGTAGTTGTTTGCAGTTGCCATTTTGAGATAGGACTGAGGCCTGAAGACTGCTTCTCTTATGGTCTCCAGGAGAGGAGCTTGAGCCCTCTAACCTTTGTGCTGCTCCTTTTACTTCAACTGCTACATGCAGCACATGATCGTTTTACACTTCAGTTACTGAAACTCCTTCTCCAAAGTTCTCTAACTGGAACATTTCTACATTAGTGTTCTTAATCCACTCCAGACTGTTTGACATAACACTATTGCACACTCTTCACCTTTACCTTCCTGTGTATATCTGATCACAAAACTACTACACATCACCTTTTTCCCTCTCTATGTCTTTGCCATTGCCTCAGCCAAATTTCATTATCTTAAAGTAAAACAATAGTTTTACCTGTCAGATCTAGAAGATTACCATTATCTCTTTTTATAATTTTTAAATTTTATTTCTTTATTGGTTCATTTTATATACACATCATGATCACACTTAACATTGAGTATTTGGACTAGTATATCACACGACTTAATTCTCACTTTTCCCATTCCTCTGTCCTCCCTACATCCCTCTATTTCTATATACATAAGCTTTGTTTTCCTTTTTACCATAACATTTTTCTTTTCCTTCTTTACTTACCTCTACACTCCTTTTCCCTATGAGAATTTTCTACTTCGCAGTATCTATCACACATTTTAAAACTCATTTAGATTTTCAGTTTCTCATACCAGAGAAAAGATACAGTATTTACACACCTGTGACCTATTTAGTCCTAAAGGTATGTTCATTTGTGTGTAAATGCCCCAAATTTATCATTCTTTCTGGCAGAGTAATACTCCATTTTATTGAAAACACATCTTCTTTATCCAGTCTCCAGTAGATGATCATTTGGGTTGTTTCCAAGATTTAGCGATCACAAACGGAGCTGCTACAACGTTGGGTTCACTTATTTTGCTGTAATGTGATCCTTTAATTCTTTCATGTATATCCCTAGCAGGGAAATAATAGGATCAAATGGGACCTCTAATCCTAGTTTTTTGAAAAATCTCCACACTGATCCCCACAGTGGTTATACCAGTGTACATTCCCACCAAAAATGGAGAAGGGTTTCTTTTTCTCTGAAGCCTTACTGGCATTTGTTGCTGGTTAACTTCACAATATAGCCATTCTTTGTGAAATAAGATGAAATCTCAGTGTTGTTTTCATCTGCTGCTTTCAAATGGCCAGTGATGTTGAGCATTTCCTCATATACTCCTTGGCTGCTTTTACTTCTTCCTCTGAAAAGTGTCTGTTCATTTCAGATGCCTATTTTTTGAATTGGGTCTTTAAATTGGGTGGTCTGATTTTTTTAACTCTTTATATATTCTAGATAGTAGCCCATTATCTGAGAAACAGCTAGTAAAATTTTCCCCATATAGTTGGTTGTCTTTTTGCTTTGCCAATGGTTTCTTTTGCTGTGCAGAAGCTTTTTAATAGGATGAGATCCCATTTGTTGGTTCCTCCCACCAGTTCTTATCCTATAGGGTTTTGTTCATAAAGTCTTAGCCTAAGCCATAGTCATAAGTCTCCAAGAGTTCTACCTAACCTGTTTTGAAGAAGATTTAGTGTTTCTGTTTTAATGTTTAAGTCTCTAATACACCTAGAATTTTAGTTGAGTGGATGGTGAAATAGATAGTTCTAACTTTAGTCTTTGACAGGTTAAAGCCTAGTGTTTCCAGCACCATTTCTTAAAGAGGCTACCTTTCCTCCACTGAGGATATATGGCTCCTTTGTCAAAGATGAGGTAGCTTAGTGAATCTGGAGTAGTTTCGGGATCTTCTAATCTATTCCACTGATCCTCAGGTCTGTTACTTACAGTACCATGCAATTTTTATTACAGTGGTTTTGTAGTATAGTTTCAAGTTGGGGACTGTGATACCCCTGATATGTCCATGTTACATAGGATTGCTTTTTGCTGTTCTAGGTCTTTTATGCTTCCAGATGAATTTTTAGCTTATTTTTTCTAGCTCTGTGAAGTGTGCTGTTGGGATTTCAATCGGGATTGCATTGAATCTATATCATAGTTATGGAAGTATAGCCATTTTGACAATATTGGTTCTTCCTACTCAGAAACAGGGAATGTTTTTCCATTTCCTGATATCCTCTAATCTTTTCCATTTCCTGATATCCTCTAATTTTTTAGAGTGGTGTAGTTTTCAGAGTAAAGGTCTGTTGTATGAAAAGAGAGAATGTATCCTCATCTCTTATATACATGTTATCTGTAAAACTTACTTGCTATTTGCAGGCAATATAAAATAGTATAATGCTTGTTTTCTTGTATTTAAGGTAGTTTTCACTTATATTTGATATTTATATAAATCAGTCCCATTAATGATTTATTAAATTTCACAAAATTTGTTGAATGTATCCAATACTATACTAGATATTAGTTTGTTTGTGAAAATTAATATTTCATATATATTTCAAAATTTGAAGTTATATGACAGTCTAAGGGTTGTTTATATTTTCCTCTAGAGAACGGTATCCAAAAATATTAGTATTCACCCAAATAAACACCATCCTCACTATTTCCCATGTCTTGGACATCTGGGTGAGGTTGAGAGACTAATTTTCACTGAGTGAGTATGAGAAGTACAGGATTATGCTAGTTGGATTCAGGAAAGACTTAGAGATATTGCACTTCCGTGGCAGTAAGTAGAAGGTTGTGAGATGGCAGAGTTGTTAATCTGGAGCAAATCAAGGGACCCTGAGTCCCCACTTGAGACCAGCACAGGAAGGGCAGGAAATCTGCATCAGGTTGTGAATGCACTTTGAGTGTATTAAGCACTGAAATTTGGGGTTTTATGACTGAAACAGACATGTTCTATCCTGATTTTTGAAAAGTAGTGATTTTATTTATGTATGTAAGTGAGAAAAACATTAAAGGTGTTTGAATGATGTCAACCCTGACCCAAATATTAAATCCTTAAAAGTAGAAATTTCTCGTTCATGTACAGTGTTCAGTGCTCTAGATGAACTCTAGTGGACTTTTCATTAATATTTGTTGAATGAAAGTAAACTAGTTAAGGATAATTACAGGGAGAAATCATTAGGGTAGAGTCTGAAGAATAACTGGTTATAAAATTCAGAAGTATCTAAGAAGCATAACCAGTGTCTGAAAGCAGAATTTAGCAAAGAGAAATTAAGAAATGACAAACAAAAATTTCTGTTGAAACATTTCAGTTTATTTGTTTTCAACACGTTTACTAATACCTAGTGACAAACTGCTTACTGTTATTTTTTAGGATCGGACAGTGGGTGTGGATGGTGAAATCATATCAGTCTTTACTCATTAAGTTACCAAACTTTTCTAGGGGAGAATGACACAGGTTTTTGTTTCTAAGTCATAACTCTTGGCAGTCTTATTTGTACTTATTTGATACATCTTGATGATTCTTTAGGAAATATTTTCCACAGAGTTAATAGGAAAATAACACAGGATTCCAAGGAAGGGGACTGCTTTCCTTATTGAAAAAGTAGAGTTTATTTTTTCAGTCATTGTTACATCTCATTCTCTGTGGAATGTCATTCTCTCTGCAATGTTCTGTGGCAATTCCTTCCATTTCCTCTGGAGCAAACCAGCATTTCAGACACTATATGGAGGTTGGAATTTTGTCTGGTGGGGGAAAATTAAATATGTTAATTGGTTTTCTTTAAAGAAGGTAAAGTGAGGCTATCAATCTGTATCTTTCTTTTGTCATTTTGCTTTATTTTTATTTTTATTTTTTTTGAGGTAGGGTCTCGCTTTGTAGTTTAGGCTGGCCCTCAGCTCATTATGTAGCCCAGGCAAACCTGGAACTCAGCAATCCTCCTGTCTCTGCCTCCTGAGTGCTGGGATTACAGGCATGAGCCACCACACCCGGTACTGTGGTATGTGGTATTGTTTGCTAGTGGGTATGAGTCACCATGCCCAGCATTGTTTGTGGTTACCGGGGTTGAACTCAGGACCTTGTGCTTGCAAGGCAGAGGCTGGAACCACTGAGCTAAATCTCTGGCCTTACTTCTATCTTCTTAATGTTGAAATGATCAGGAAGAACACTGAAAGAAATACACAAAAATGACAGTGTACCCCACTCACACCCACCGCACTTACATGTATAATCCTAGTTTGTCAATCATCCAGAGAAACAGGACAGTCTTTGAAAAAACATGTATTAAAAGAAGAAACAATTTTTGGGTAATGTGCCTCTTGTATAAGTATGAAGATGCTGTCTAGCATATTCATAATGTAACAGGAATTAGGAGATTGCCTTTAAGCAATTTCATCTTCTGCATTTACCATAATTTGCTTGTGAATGATACAATGCTAAGTCTTCTAATCTTTTCAGCAATCCAATAAAGACAGAGGTAGATGTCATTGTCTTCAGGGTTCATGCAGATGAGGAAACTTCAACCCTAAGTTTTAGTACTGCTTGCTCAGAGTCACTTAAATTCCTCTGTTGGGCTAACTGAAGCAACTCTGTGCTGTTAGTCTGAGACTGTGTCCCCTCCATCACATTTTAAGAAGTATAAATTATTACTGTAGGCCAAGCATAGATTTAACAGCTCATTGCAGGGGAGGTGGTGAACCACAAGATTTTGCCACTGCTGTTCACTGATGGCCCAAGCTGCCCTAAAAGCTCATGCAGAGCTAAACATACTTGAGACATGAAGAAAGCAGCTTGCCTCCAACCATTTGATTTCTTAGGCACAGCCCTCCCAGAGAGTCAGGTACAGCACCCTCCTTTGCATAGTCGATGGCCTTTCCTGAAGGCTATCAAACATATCTGCTGAGACTGCACTAAATAAAATGGCTGTCACCAAGCCATCTGGTACATTTGAGCTTTCTTCCCCTTCCAAGATGCAAGTTTTCAGTTTGCACAGCACTTCAAATTCTTAATACACTTGACTAAGTCATTAATATTTCACTTTCATTACCATGTCTTAATAACACAAGAATTTAGAATGATCTTGTTCATCTAACTCCTAGAAAACAAATAATTACATTCGTGCATATTGATTGTCAGATAACTAAAGATGTTTAGCCTGGAGCTATGAGAAATTCACCAGCAGGCCCGGTTTTGTTTCTGAGCCATGTTCAAAATATATCAAACTGATGTCTCTGAAGCACTGGAGACAGCAGGAGAGAAGTTCCGGGAGTTATAAGGCACAGCCCTAACTGGACCCAGGACAAATTTCCATTAGCCATTAGTTTCTTGGCATTAGTATGGAAATCTGGATAGATACTTGGAGCAAAGGTTGAGTCTTTGTCCTTAGCAGTTTGTTTGGTTTAGCTCTGTGTTTTAGCAGGTGGCAATCGAGGCCCATTATCTTCCCTTTTCTCCTTCTCATCTTGATTAAGGGTGGTCGGTTCTAATGGTGTAAAAGTGCCTTGGATATTGTTCAGTGAATCAACATATGCTCAAAAAAAAAAAAGTAAATCGATGTCTGTCAAAACTGAAGTACTGTGCTAGGCCATTGGCAACTTAGTATGGACAAAGTACGAAAGCCAGGCAATAAATAAGTGAGAAAATTGATAAACAAGTTAAGACTCTCATAAACTCCATGAAGAAAATACCACAGGTTCCTCTGATTTTGTGTGTGTGTGTGTGTGTGTGTGTGTGTGTGTGTGTGTTGTGCTGGGATCAAGTGGGGGTAGAGCTCCTCTCGATGGGGATTGAAAAGATACTTGGCCTCATGCAAGGAAAGAAGGCAAACACTTAACTTGAGCAGGTGAAAAATGGACACAGGGGATAGTGATACAAAGAGCATCAGAGTTTCCCTCTACCTCCACTGGGAATGGATTGAAACTTGGGGGGGTGTTAGCCATGGGAGAAACATCAGAGGCTAAGCTAAGAATGTAAAAGCATGTTTCTGGATTTAGATGCTTGGTGGAGAGTGAGTCTAACCACCAAATCAGACAAGGTAAACACAGGAGAGAAGAGACACCAGGGAAGGAAGACTGTTTGGAAGACTAACTCTTACCTTAATTCATTGAGAGGAGAGTTTTGTGCTATTATCTATGTCCTTTTTGTCATAGAATCTTTTACATCTATAACCTGTACTTTGACATTTTGACCACTCTCCTAAGGTTATGACACATAGTGTATTAACCATTGATATTGTCTAATTATTTTATTATGAAACTTTATTTTTATAGAAAAGTTTTGTTATGCTTCATTAATATATTCACACATTACATAAATAATAAAGGGAATCAGGCTGGAGATTTAGCTCTGTGGTTCCAGCGCCTGCTTCACAAGCGCAAGGTCCTGAGCTTGATTCCAGTAACCACATTCAATGCTGGGCGTGGAGACTCATGCCCACCAGCAATCAATACCACATAGCACAGTGCCAGGCATGGTGGCTCATGCCTGTCATTCCAGCACTCAGGAGGCAGAGGCAGGAGGACTGCCGAGTTCGAGGCTTGCCTGGGCTACATAGTGAGCTGAGGGCCAGCCTGAACTACAAAGCGAGACCCTGTCTCAAAAAAAAAAAATAAATAAAGGGAATAAAATAAATGTATATCCTGACACTAAAAAAAGAAAAAATGACCATTTTCTTGTGTGTCTAGCACAGTTTAATTTGTGGCTGTTGTCCCACAGTTAAGCATTGTGCCTTTTTTTCTCTCTCTCTCAAAAGCACATCATTTTGGCTAAGAGAACAACTGAGCGCATGGAGTACCCCTAGTTCTCCATTTCCTCTCCTCGTTCCTGTCCTCGAGGCAGGCAGGAAGGCTGTCACACAGTAACAGCTTGCTTTTTGTGCCACCTCCCCCATGTCTTTCTTTCCTAGGTGGGACGTTGGTGGTGACTGAGCAAGACTGTTTCTGCTCTCACTATCCCTCCCCCATTCCTAATTACCTGTTCCACGATGCATTCTCTTTCAAGTATTTCTGGAGCTAAGTTCCTCAGGAAGAATTTCAGTAGTCCACACTATGAATCTCACTCTTAACTCATTCTCTCAGTGTGGAGTGAAGGTGTGGGAAGCAGCTGTGTGTGGAAGACTTGAAAGCTGATGATGACAGCTAAGAGCTCATGCATCCTTGGACACAGCTTCACATAAGGATTTTGTGCTCAGGTTGTGCTTCTTCCTGAGTTTCCACGTAGGTTCAATTACTATCACTTACTTTCTTAGTCTCTTAATTGAGATGCTGTCCTCTCACCACAGAGGCATCAGAGGACTTACTGGCCAAATGTCCTTACATATCTGTGAGGGTTTCCATGCTCAGTATGTTGTCCTCTTTCATATGTTGCTTACTTCTCCTATACAGGAAACCTGAACTTTAAAAATATAGAACAGTTTGTCCTACTGTAGGTCACGTATTTTTTCATTATAACTTTGAATGTGTTATTCTTTCTACCTGTAACTTCATCTGCCGATCAATTGCTATTCATTCTACTTTCAAATCTAAGTGCATTATCTTCAGTGAAACCTACATTTCATTATCATCATATTTGAATTCCTGAGATTGGGTGCAGATGCAAAGATGGAAAATGAAGCACTTGAGTCTGTAGAGTTCAGGACTGGTGATTGCCAGTGATACAAAATCAGCAAGTTTTATCTCCTGCCTATGAAAGCAGGAAAAACAGAGCTTGAAGATTGGAGTATGTGACACCCCTCTTTCTAGGAGTCACACATAAGTACCTTCCACTCCTACAAAGGCTTCCTATTCTTCAGACCCTTTTCTTTGAACCGGAAGACTATAGTCTTTTCTTCTGCCCCTGAATTTGTGGAGCTGTAAGAGAGGAGTCTCCATGCAAAAAGCTGGTTTACAAGAGAGGAAAACACTCTTTCTAATAAGCAGATGGTCTCTATAGATGAGAGAATGTTAACATTAAAAACATATGCTTGGTACCAGAAAGAGAGAGAAACACAAAGAGGATCATGAGGCACATGGTCTCCGTAAACATGTAGTCTTTGTGGAAGTTTCCCATGCGAAGGAAACAGCTTTACAGGGTGGTATGAAGAAACTTGCCTGAATAATTCTGATTTCATCTGCAAGGCTGTTTACCTGACATGAATTATAATAGCACATTACCAAGAAACGACATCTGCAGAGATGATAGCTAGATGAGCTTATGTTTATTTGTTTGGTTTTGTTTTCCAACCAATTTGATGAAATAAAAGCATTACAAAACAGTCATGGTGATTTTGTACTCAATCTCTGTGCTTGCAGCTGAGAAATATAACTAACTTTTTGTCAGCATTTGGTATTTTCTGTGTAGATACATAACACAGAAGTCATATATAGGTATAAAGCCAGTTTGCATTTGTTATTACTTCCAGGTATCATTGCTGGTGAATGGGTCACTTTGATTTCAGAGGAAAGATTTTGACTTTCTCTCAAAGATAGAAGTGAATGGACCACAGAACACCCTCGTGCCAAAAAATGTGCAATGGCTCATTTGTTAAATTTAGCCTGGCTTATCTCATTCTAAATTCAGTGCATGGAAGTTGGTGCAGAATTATAAAGTGTACTGTAATTAAATTAATAGAACATCCATTTTTACACTAAATGGGAACATAAAGAAGTGATGAAAAACACAAATTTAGCTAAATATCAAGTGTAATGCAAAGAACCCTGGAGGAGGGGGTGGAAGAGCTTGGTTCTAGTACCACCTACTTGACTAACACTGGTCTTAGAATTATGTTGGCATCAGTCCTGTGACTATAAATCAAAGCAGTTAATCTAAACCAGGGATCCCAAACTCAGAGTTTTGTATGGCTCATGTATGATCTTTGGTGTAATACACAAATAAATATACCCTGGTGTAAGGTTTTGGGGGGCTTGGGATTAGCTAGAACAAACTCTGCTTTCTTTCAATGGAAAGCTGCTGCTAAACCGTGATCATTAAATATTTAATGTGTCAATTTTATGGAGAAATGTGTTTCTACAGCTTTCAGTTTATCAGTTTTGCAAGCTGGAAATCTAGGTTCTGCATTGAGTAGTTCAATTTTTTTCAAAGTGGATAATTCATTTAGTATATGTGCTGCCGAAGCAAACACTGGATAATTCATTTAAATCAAAAATAAGTTAAAAACAGAAGGAAAACATATAAAGTCAAATAATTTTATGAGCAAACTCCATGAGCTAAAGGTAAGAATGCTAGTCAAAATGATCTCCAATGTCTTTCCTGATTTTAAAGTTTGAAATTGTGAGGGTGTAGCTCAGCAGCATGATGTGTGCCTGGCAAGCACAAGTCCTGAGTTCAACTTCTGGTACTGAAAAAAAAAGTTCCAAGGTTATAGTGTAGAAACTGTAGCAAGAATGAATTAATTTTTCTTAGAATAGACTGTATCATTTTTCTGTGATATGAAAAAAACAAAGGCTGCCAGAGGTCTGATGTGTAAATTTAAGAATAAAGGGGCTAAATAGCCATTGCGAGGTGTATGATAGAAGGGGGTTCTGTATTTGGAGTGTGTGTGTGTGTGTGTGTGTGTGTGTGCGTGTCTGTGTGATATAAAAGCATGATTCTGTACATATTTTTGTATGCTATAAAGGATGGAAGTTACAGGGAGTCATTCTATCAGTGTGAGTCTGTTTTTATTCTCATTTTATCTCTCTTTTGTTCTTTTTGCTTTTATTCTTATTTCACTGTAATTTATAAAAAATAAGGAGTCTGGAAACTTATAAGTCTTGGTATGAATGAAAGATGTGTAATGAGTTGGAAGGAAGGTGTAAAGAAGAAGGGGGGGAAAGTAAAGGGAGTTGAATTACCTGCAGAGAGTGTAGTTAGGAAGTCTGTTATTTCAAGCTTGACTTATCTTTATGGTGGACATAAAATATGATCAGGGAGTGTGATGTCAGTGCATCCACTCTCAATAATTGATATGATGAATAATCTCAACCTTCCAACACCTTCTGTATCTCCCCACATCTCAAGAAACTTCATTCATCAGCCACATTTGAAATGTTTAAGTAATCTCAGTGATGTATGAAACCCTGACACTCCCTTGTTAGAAATTCGTGCTACTAACATTCTATCAAATTAAAAAGCCACTGAGCACTTGTGCATAAAATTATCATAAATTACCTTCTGAAGGTTCATTGCTGTTTGGAATGTTTAATTGCTCACTCAGCTGAACTTTAACAGCTCAGTATTATTAATCAACTTGTCAAAAGGTTTTTCATTATGTAGCCTTTAGATGGAATTGGGCAAGATACAAACTTGTGCTTAAGTTGGTCTGAATGTAGTAAGTTGCCAAGAAATCTTGATAGAGTTTAGCATCTTTTGTTCACTAATTAGGATATTTTTACAAAAGATGATTAGGGACACTGGATTCTCCTATAATGTTCCATCAAATAAATGCATTTTGACCATTTAAGGGACAAAAAGCAGGTGGGATAAATGATAGTACTCTACTTAAAAGGTATTTTACCATTTCTATTGAATTATGATAACAATGACAGATAAAAGTCAAAATCTGTTTTTCAGAAAAGTATGGCTGACCTCATTTTTTATTCTGCTGTCCCCAACACAGAGAAATCGCTATGAGTCAGAAGATAACTTAGTTTCTAAGGCATTTTGCCTGGTCAAGATTGGCCTGTGTCCTATTGTTGAGGCTCATGTACATAACCCAAGGCCAAACAAGGTAACAAAAAACAGACTGCCAAGCCAACCTTCGCCATCTACATCTACAGTAACACAGTAATTCAGAAGGTCCTTTCAGTTTGATAGATCTTGCAGGTTCAGAAAAAGAAATAAACTGTCTCACGTGATAAAAAAAAATCAGTTTGGAAATGGGCAAATTAAGTGTTTGTCATACATGCACAGCCCTCAGAGGACTAATCAATATCAATCCTTGTCTTTAAGAAAGTCTTATAAAAGCTAAAAGGCAATAAGGAAAAAGAATCAAAAGCTAAGTCTTGACTACCTGTACCATTCATATTTCCCAGTATTTCTATGCAGTGGTTTAGTGGTATCTATCAAGCTGATAAAGAACAGATTTTATTTTACCAGGCAGAAACATTTTCTAAAGATATCAGCAATGAAACATGCATTGCAGAATTAAATAGCTTAGAATGAGCAGTTGGAGGACAATATAGAGCACCTGGTAGATGGGTAAATCAGTAGGGAACAATTTGTGAGGAATTTTAAAAATCTATCCTGCCAAAAAACCCCCAAAACCTGGACTGGAGCAACCACCTAAGGACCAAACTGAGCTATTTGACAGAATGCAGTGATAGTAGTGTTCCATATCCTAAGCATGTATGCTTGCTGTCCATAGAACTGAGTATTGCTTTTGAGTCATTGGTACTATTATTTGCCATGTACAAATGGGAATCTCACAATTGTATGCCCAACGCATAAAGGAAAGGAGACACTGATGATTTTAGACAACAGAAACTTAGAAAATTAGACCATGTTTTAACAAATACTTATCAAATGTTTACTTTGTTGAAAGCACTATTCTTGAGCTCTCAGAGGCTTCTTCAGGAAGCAAAACAAAGCCAATTACCTAATAGTATATTTATAAGATTTATGTAGAGGAATCAAAAAAAAAAAGGTGAAGGAGGGAGTTTGTCCAAAACCAAAAATTACAAAAACTTCCATATTGGAGGAACAATAGTATTTTGACATGTACATACAGAATATTCCTGGATGACAGGATCATTGTGAAAGCAAAGCTGGCATAAAGTGGGGAGAGTGACACTTGTGAGACATCACAAATAGGTCAGTTTTGCTTTCAGTGTAGAACATTTAGTGGGGAATAAGTATTGGACATGAAAGGGAAGTTAGGCGATACTCTAAAGAGCCTGAACATTTAGAGTAAGTGATATTAATATCATCTAATATGATTCCTCAATCTGACACTGGCATATTTGGAACAAGATAACTTGTGAAAGACTATTATCATTTCTGACCTAGTGTGATTTCCTTCCTCTTTATTCCTCCCTTTTTGACAACTAAAATATCTCTAGACTACATATCTCCTGAGAGACAAAAATCACCATCAGTTGAAAGCCACTATTGTAGACAGTAGGAATCAGGGAAGATTTGGTAATATAATCAAAGACCTTCTTTTCTTCATGTTACACATGTAATCCTTCACCAACCACATCTATGTTGGTTATACATAGCTGCTTATAATCTAGTTTCTCCCTAAAAGTCTCTTTTTCTTGCATCTATTGGTAGAACTTAGGTAAGGCCTCTGTCCTCCTCACAGAGATCCCTAGTAGTCTACCACCATCTTCCTGTCCCTGGCTTTTCACTCCAAAATTCCTTTTTTGTATACTTTCATACCCTCCTACAACTCTATCACCACCCCACATAAAATGGTTTAAGACTATCCATTGTTTTCATGGCACAGTCCAATTCTTTTAAATTTGAATCTTTATTGGTACATTATATATACACATCCTGATCACACACAATATTGAGAATTTGTACCAGTATATGACACAGTTTAATTTTCATTTTTTCCCATTCCCCCACACAGCACAATCCCCTGCCCCTATATACATAAGCTTTTTTTCTTTTTTTTATTACCATCATATTTTTCTTCCCCTTGTTTCTTACGGTGATACCCCATTTCCCTTTGGATATTTTCGATTTCACAATATCTACCATGTATGCTAGAGCTCACTGACAGCTACATTTTCTCAAACCAGAAAAAGGTATGATGTTTAGAGATCTGTGACCTATTTATTTCACTTGTGAGCACATTGTCTTTATCCAATCTCCAGTTGATGGGCATTTGAGTTGTTCCCAAGATTGAGCTACCACAAACTGAGATGCACATATGTCATGTGATATGAATCTTTTAATTCTTTTGTGTCTATCCCTAGCAAGGGAATAGCAGGATCAAATGGAATCTTTAACTCAAATTTTGTGAGGAATTTCCACACTGATCTCCATAGTAGTTGTACCAGTCTACCTTCCCAATAGTGAAGAAGGGTTCCTTTCTCCCCAGAGCTGCACCAGCGTTTACTGCTGGTTAATTTAGAGTTAGCAGCCATTCTTTGTAAAGTGAGATGGAATCTCAGTGTTGTTTTCATTTGCATCTCTTAAATGACCAGTGATGAACATTTCTTCATTTGCTTCTTAGCTGCTTTTACTTCTTCCTCTGAAAAGTGTCTCTTCATTTCAGATGCTCATTTTTGAATTGAGTCTTTACATTGGGTGGACTGATTTTTTTTTTTTTTGAGACAGGGTTTCGCTTTGTAGATCAGGCTGGCCCTGGCTCACTATGTACCCCAGGCAAGCCTCGAATGCAGCAGTCCTCCTGCCTCTGCCTCCCAAGTGCTGGGATTACAGGCGTGAGCCACCACGCCCAGCTGGACTGATTTTTTTTAAAGCTCTTTGTATATTCTAGATAGTAGCTCTTTATCTGAGAAACCACTGGTAAAAATTTTTTCCCAATTTGTTAGTTGTCCTTTCACTCTGCCATTGGCTCCTTTGGCTGTGCTGAAGCATTTTAATAGGATGAGATCCCATTTGTTGAATTCTTCTGTTAGTTCTCATGCCATAGAGGTTTTATTCATAAAGTCTTTCCCTAAGCCAGTGTTTCCAAGAGTTCTACCTAACCTGTTTTGCAGGTTTAATGTTTCTGTAGGTCTCTTACCCACTGTGATTTTAGTTTAGTACTCGGTGAGAGAGATAGATCTAACTTTAGTCCTTTTCAAAATTAAAGCCCAGTTTTTCCAGAACTATTTGTTGAAGAAGGTATCTTTCCTCCATTGAGGATATTTGGCTCCTTTGTCAAAGATGAAGTGGCATAGTGTATCTGAAGTTGATTCTGGATCTTCTAATCTATTCCACTAGTCCTCAGATCTGTTACTTTGTCAGTACCATACTTTTTTTTTTATCACAGTGGCTTTGTAGTATAGTTTCAAGTTGGGAATCATGATACCCCCAACCATGTCCTTGTTGCCTAGAATTGCTTTTGCTATTCTAGGTCTCTAGTGGTTCCAGATGATTTTTTGGATTATTTTCTGTAGATCTGTGAAATATACTGTTGGGATTTCAATCAGTATTGCATTGAATCTATACAATAGTTGTGGGAGTATAGCCATTTTGACAATATTAGTTCTTCCTATCCAGGAACAAGGGATGTCTTTCCATTTTCTTATATCCTTTTCAATCTCCTTTTTTGCTGTAGTTTTAAATGTCATAGTTTTCATAGTAGAGGTCGTTTATTCCTTTTTTAGATTGATTTCTAGATATTTCATTTTTGGGGAGGACTATTGTGAAGGGATTGATTCCTCAATTTCTCTCTGAATGAGTCTGGTGTTCATATATGAAAAGGCTGTAGACTTTTGAGCATTGACCTTGTATTCAACTATGTTTCTTAATTTCCTGATTAAGTCTAACTGTCGTTTTATTTTTTAGGATCTTCTAAATAGAGTATCATGTCATCAGCAAATAATGAGTTTATGTTCTTCCTTTCCTATCTATATTCCTTTTATTTCTTTCTCTTGTTTAATTTCTGTGTCTAATATTTCCAGCACTATACTGCACAGGAGTAAAGATAGTGGAAATCCTTGTTTTGTTCCTGATCTTAGTGTGAAAGGTTTCAGTTTTTGACCATTTAGAATAATACTGGTTGTTGGTTTCTCCTAAATAGCTTTTATTAGTTTGAGACAAAGTCCATCTATTCTGAGTTTCTGTAGGATTTTGATCATGTATGGGTGTTGGATTTTGTCAAATGCTTTTTCTGCATCTATTGAGATGCCCATGTGGTTTTTGTACTTTGTTAATATAGTGTATTATGTTTATTGATTTATGTATATTGAACCATCCTTGCATTCCAGTGATGAATCCAACTTGGTCAGGGTGTATGATCTTCTTAATGATTCTCTGTATTCTGTTTGCCAGTATCTCATTGAGGATTTTTTACATCAATGTTCATTAGAGAGATTGTAGCTCTGTAATGTAGCTCTCTCTTTCGTTTGGGTCTTTTTCTCCTTTTGGAATCAAAATGGTTGCTTCCAGGAAGGAATTTGAGAGTTTGCTTCCCTTTTGATTTCATGAAAGAGTTTGAGAAGTAGTGGTGTTAACTCTTCTTTAAAAGTTTTGTAGAATTCATCAGTGAAGCCATCAGGACCAGTACTTTCTTTGTTGGTAGCTTTTTTATTACATTTTCAATTTCACAGATTAATATTGGATTGCTTAGCATTTCTGTATCTTCTTTCTTCAACTTCAAAAGTTCATATGTATCTAGAAATCTATCCATTTCTTCTACATTTTCCATCTTATTGGAGTACAAGTTTTCAAAGTAGCTGTTTATTATCCTTTGGTCTTCTCCTGAATCTGTGGTGATTTCCCCCTTCTCATTCCTAGTAGCATAGATTTGAGCTTTTGCCTTCCTTTGTTTGATAAGGTTGGCTAAGGGTCTGTCAATTTTGTTTATCCTTTCAAAGAATGAACTCTTCAATTCATTGATTTTTTTTGTATCCTTCTCTTAGTCTCCATTGCATTGATTTCTGCTTTGATCTTTATAATCTCTCTAGTACAAGCTTTGAGTTTGTCTTGCTCCTTTTTTTCTAGTAGCTTGAGGTTTAGCACTAGATTACTTATTTGACCTTGCTCTGTTTTTCTCACATAGGCATTGACTGCTATGAACTTCCCTCGTAATACTGCTTTCATTGTGTCCCATAAATTCCTGTATGTTGTACTGGGTTTATCATTTAATTGTGAGAGCTGTTTAATTTCTTTTTTAATATCTTCTGTGACTCATTGGTTGGTCAACAGAGTGTTGTTCAATTTCCATGTGTTTGTGAGGACCTTAGAATTTATTTTGCTATTGAGCTCCAATTTCAAGACACTATGGTCTGACAGTATACACACAATAACCCCAATTCCTTTGCATTCATGTAGACATGTTCTATGAACTAGCATGTGGTCTATTTTTTGGAGAATGATCCATGAGCACCTGAGAAGACTGTGTATTCTGACTTTTGGGGGTGAAATACTCTGTAAGCATCAATTAAGTTCATTTGTTCTGAAGTTGGGTTTAGCTCCAGTATTTCCTTATTGATTTTTTTTGACCAGTTGATCTGTCTATTTGTGACAGCAGGGTATTGAAATGCCCTGCTACTATTGAGTTAGTGCTTATCTGGCTTTTCATATCCATTAATACTTGTTTTATATAGTTGGGTACATTAGAGTTTGGTGTGTAAATATTTATAAATGTCATTTCTTTCTCTTGGATTGTTCCTTTTCAAGAATGTAGTGTCCTTCTTTGTCTATCTTAATCAGTTTGGGTTTGAACTCTATTTTATCTGCAAATAGGATAGCCACTCCTGCTTTTTTGCAGTATCCTGTTGCATGGATAATTGTTTTCCATCCTTTTACTTTCAGTCTATGGGTTTCTTTCTGAATTAGGTGCATTCCTTGTATTCAGCAAATTGTAGGATCTTGCTTCTTAATGCATTGTGCCAGTCTGTGTCTCTTAATTGGTGCATTGAGGGCACTGGCATTAATGGTTATGACCAATATGGACTGATTACGATTTCTCATGGTGTTTTCCCTTTTTTGGCTCCTTTATTTTTTGCTTTTATCCTTTTCCATTCATTTTCTCTTCTTGCCCAATATATTCACTCTGCTAGGTCTCATGGGTTTGTGACTTTCATTGTTTCTTCTGAGATATACTTGAGAATTCTTTGGAGTGCAGGGTTTGTGTTTGTGAAGTTTTTGAGGTGTTCTTTGTCATGAAAGGATCTTATTTCCCCATCAATTTTGAAGGATAGTTTTGCAGGATACATCAGTCTAGGTTGGAAGTTGTTTTCCTGCGATACTTGAAACACTTCACTCCAGGTTCTCCCTGCATTGAGTGTTTGCATTGAAAAGTCTGCTGTGATCCTGATGGGCTTCCCATTGTATGTTCTCCTTTTAAATTTTTTTCTTTTCTCTGACTGCTTTCAGTATTTAATTTTTCTGTTGGACATTTGGAGCCTTGATGATTATATGCCTAGCTGTAGATTTTTTTATATCACAGGTATTAGGACTCCTATATGCCTCTCTTCTCTGTATGTCCAATTATTTTATTTTTCTTGTGAAGTTTTCTGCCGTTGTATCTGTGAACACTTTTTTTGTTTTGTTTTGTTTTGTTTTTGACAGGGTCTCAGTTTGTAGTTCAGGCTGGTACTGAGCTCACTATATAGGTCAGGGAAGCCTCTAACTCACCAATCATCCTGCCTCTGCCTCCCAAGTGCTGAGATTATAAGCTTGAGCCACCAAGCCTTGCTGTGAACAGGTTTTTTTGCACTGTCTCCTGTTTCCTCATTACTCCAGTCAGTCTGAATCATCTAGGAGCTGTTGGGTTGATTTCTCATGGTAACTTTGTCATTTTCCATAAATTATCCCTTTCCTATTTATTAGCTGCAATCCTATCCACGAGGTCTGAAATTTGGTCATCAACTTCATTCATCTTGCTTCAAAAAATGTCATTCTCATTTTTGATCCCCTGGAACTCTACTTGAAACTGTTTAAAAGGTTCCATTGCTTTTGTTATCTCTGATTCTATCATGCCCCTGAGCTATTCTTTAACCTTATTTATCATATCATTCTCTTTGGACAGTAGCTCTGTTTTAACCTCAGAGATTAGTTCTGATGTCCATTTTTCTAGATCTGTTTTTGATACCATTTCAGAGAGTTCTGGTGATTGACCTACAGTTTGCTCCATTTCCCTGTTCCTTGAATTCCCCTGTGGTGGTGACATTTGTGTCTGGGTTTTTTAATTTCTTCTCATTTTGATTCATTTGACTTTGCTTGTACTGGTTAAATTTCTTGCCTGCTGTCTGACCAATGTATCTTGCAAGTTTCTTTCTTCCTAGTATCTGGAACCCTTAGGAGATGACTAATTCCCGTGTCATCCTCCTTTGATTTGTAATGACCCTTGAATAATCTCAGTTCACTGGCTGTAGTCAACAGGGTTCCTTGACTCTTCCAGTGTTTTTTCAATGTAGTGCATTAGGCAGAGTAATTCACTGAGGGCCTCTATATAGGTTCCAGTACCACTGGTACACTTATTCACAATTCTCAGAGAAGTAGGTGGTGACTCTGGAGGCTCTACCCTATGTAACATCCATGTCAAGTTTGGTCCATAAGGAAATAGAAATTCCAAGACCTTATGGTCATGCCCTGGTCATACAAAGCTGTGGGCCAAATGCTGATTGATGCTGCCCAGAGCCTTCTTGCCAAGATCCAACATGCGAGCATACTGTGCCCCACTCAGTCTACTTCAGCAGGCTTCTGATGCAGTCCAGGTGGCAGAAAAGTTGCAGGCTTGAGCAGCATTCAATGCCACCAGTGAACCTTCATGCCAGAGCCAGCAGCATGACCCTGCTTGGCCCTAATTGCCTAGTCTGTTTTTCTAGGCCTCTGATGCAGTCCACAACTCAGGGAAGTGCAGGGTAGAGCAGCAGTGACAATGGCATGGACAAACCTTCCCCCATGCACCAGTCACCAGGCCCTGCCTGCCCCTACTTGCCTGGTCTGTTCCCCCAGGCATCTGGAGCAGTCCACAGTTCAGATCAGCTCAGGGCTGACCAGTGACAACAATGATGCAGGCAAACCTTCCCACCAGCACCAGTTGCACAGCAGAGTCTAGTCTTTAATATGGCCCTTCTACCTATACATCATGAGTCTTTCCTCCATCCCACATATGTCAGTTATACTGGATGAATTAAGTTTCTTGAAATTGTCTTGCTTTTATATTTTCTTATGCATGTACATGATATTCTCTTTAATTTAAAGCTTATTTTAGAGTTATGTTCTCTGGTACAGTCACTCATATTCCCACATGCTTTTGTGAGTACTGTACTTTTTCTTATGCTGTCCTTTGCCAATTCAGTTCTTCTGTAGCTCTCTATATCTTATACATTTTTACCTCCTTCACTCAAATGCACGTTTCTTGAGAGTAAAAAGCAGTTGTACTGTTTTTATATATCCATAGTGGAAATTCAAGAAATAGGAAAAAAAGATAAATGTAGTCCTGATAAAGATATATCGCATTAACAAAAGAGTGTGAAGCAAACAAAGTAATACAGATAACAGATCTTAAGGGTTGAAACCAGAATACAATGAAAAGAGATGGCAGACTTATTTAGCCCATCAGTTTTGGGGTCATGAAATAAGAAGAAAAGGAAACAGTACTGCAAATGATCCTTTGCTATTTTGTGGTAGTTTTGTATATTATTATGGGCGTTCAATGAGTTTATTTCTGCAATGAGCCATTACAAACAAATGGAAAAAGTAATCTGGAATTTGAATAATCTTACGGACGTGAGATCATTGGTAAGATATTGAAATGGTGAATGAGGATAAATTTGGAAATTAAAAATAGACAAGGGAGAACTAAAGATTGACAAATATTCATATTTAGGACCTGAGAAAGAAGAATGAATGAGTCAGTGAAACAGATTCAGATAATTGAGGGAAAAAGCCAGAATGGGCATTATCAGTCTCATCACTTTGACTTGCTTTCCTTTGGTACTGGGGATTGAACTTGGGACCTTGGGCTTATGAGGCAGGCACCAGAACCATTAAGCTAGATCCCCAGCCCAACTTTGATTTGCTTTCATCTCTAGTAGCTCAAAAAGTTCATGGAAATGTCATTTTGCAATCTAATAATGATTCTCATTACTCATAACTGAGAAAATATTTGAAACCCAAATCCCATAGTCAGGAGTGGCTAGTGTGGGTGTGATTTGTTGGATTATTAACAAGTTACCAGGTAAGTGTATTACACCCAATTAAGTTTGATTTCAGTTGGATTATAAATAACTTTTCATTTAAGCATATCCTATGTAATATTTAGCATATTTATCAATTATTTGAAGTACAAAATTAAAAGAGTGTCCTCTATTTTCTTAGCTATAACTGGAAACCCTAGTTCTTATCACCTTGACATTGTGCTCTGTGAAATTCCTAAAAGAGAAACAGCACAATTTTAACTGATGGTCAGTACTCTCCAGGAACTTGTTCTACTATAGAAGACACATGTGTAAAGGACTTTCTGGCATTTATAATAACTTCTTTTTTGCTACTTTATAGAATGCAGAGAATCAACTAAATCTCAACTGCTGCTTAAATTACATGGACTCATCAGTGTTACTATTGTGATGGGATACTATTTCTACCTACAAATAAAAGTTGTCTGCCAGTTCTGTAATTATTTTTGGTTTTACTTAGAATGGGACTCTAACTTGCAGCCTTTGGAACTGTAAGTGTTGCAGGTAGTCTTTGTGATCCCATATAATTATTTTCTGAGAAAGTTTTGATAGATTTTAAAAGTATTCAGCATTCTGAAAAGGTTAGTAATACTTTTCTTAAGAGTCTCTTTACAAACAGTACCAGATCTCATTGAAATTTGAAACATTTGCCTCTTATGAAATTCATTTGTTAATTTTCAAAAGGTTCATTGACCACAAACAGACAAAAGCTCTGAATATTGCAAAAACTTTTTTTTAAAGTAGAAGATTAAATTACCAGCTTAAAAATAAGCTCAAAAGACCCTGAGTTCTTTTCCAGTCTTAAATGGAAAAAGGAAAGAACAAGAACAAAAAGATAAGTTGAATGCTGAATTTTCGGGAAACCATTTCAACATCTGTAAAAGGTCTCTACTGTTTTTAAGCACTCACCACTCCCAGGTCTGACATGTGGCACCTTCATCAACACTTTGTTGTGGATGTAATGGAAAACATGCTCCCTCTGTCATAACTCTAGCATAAGCTAGGGTGGGACAGACAGTCTGAGTCATGTGATAGACAGGCCTTCTGACAGTTAAATAGAGGACACTCGGCTCAGGAAAGATAGCCTTTGTAGATACTATAGCCTCCAAGTGGAAACCCTCTCTTGGAATAGAAAAATTGGCTCAACTTATTCCAGAAACTCTGCCAGCGATCTTTAGTACTACAGCCAGTTCTAATCACAAACTCTATGGGTTGGTCTACTGACACAAATGCTTGGTGCTTTTCCCTCTAATCAGACATGAGCATGGAAACAGCCCAAGGTTTTCTCTGGTGTTTATATTATTTCAGTGCCACTTCCTTTGATTTAACCAAGGGATAGTTTGTTTTAATTAAAGTTTATGACTGAAGACGGACTGAAAAGATATTAAAGTGGATGTACATTGTTTATGAGTTTGGAATACAATTATGCCAACCATAAAAATAGACCAAACAATTTTATTTGTCTGCTAGAAATCAATTCTTGATCATAGGACTTCAGGTCTTCATTTCATTTTCATTCAGAGTAGTAAAGAGTGCTTGCTGATCATTAACTGGGGAAAACTATGATGTCAGTAAATCTAGAAATCAGCATTTATTAAGTTTCAGTAGGGAGTGTAGTAAGGAGATCTGATGTTGGTTAAATTATGGGCTCTATCCTATTAGTTGGCTCTCTCTCCAAACAAATGTGCTAAAAATAAAATGACTTTCTTTTTGATGTTAATTATAAAGTGTACAGTGTTTTCTTCTCTTTTCATCTTTTGAGTTTTGATAAGATTTGGCAAGATAGTAGCTGTGAACTTGTCTGACACCTGCTCAGAAATCATGCCAAAAGTCAAAAGATCATGATCCATATCCTTAACACTTTTTATACTATTATGTACCAAATTCTTAAATTAGAAACAAGAAGTGATGTCCTGAATAATCTATCTTTATTGAGGACTTTCATAAAAACCAAACAAGCTTTCATGAGGCAAAATGTTAGATTAAAATGATGTCCAGAACATACTGTATCAACTCTTGGGAGATCCTTCTAGTGCCTCATGCAGAATTTTCTAAGAATGACCATTTCCTTTACCAGAGCTTTCTCTTCCATTTCCAAATGCTGAGGAGGACAATACTAGGGTCTGTTCTTCAACATCACTACATATATGTGCACTCAGTTACATAGCTGCCCTCTGCCCTCCTCATATTCAACAAACACTGTGCTCCTCAGTTTTAATGCTCTCCTTGGATATTTGTATCTTTCAAAAAGAAATCAGCATAGTGACAAAATTTTCCTACTATGTCACCTTGTTTCAGGCATATCTGCTTCAGAAAAAGAATTTTTAAATTGAGACTTTAGAAACAAAAGTATTATTTGAGAATACACAAATCACCTCATGGAGATTTAATTTCATGAAACACTAAAGTTCTCATTTTAGCTAAGGGTTGGAAATTTTAAGTTGAAATTACCAAGAATTGAGATTTTTTTTGAGACAGGGTCTCGCTTTTTAGGCTGGCTCAGAGCTCACTATGTAGCCCAGGCAAGCCTCAAACTCAGCAATCCTCCTGCCTCTGCCTCCCGAGTGCTGGGATTACAGGCGTGAGCCACCACGCCTGGCAAGAGTTGAGAATTTTAAGTTGAAGATTCAATTTCTGATTGGTTCCATTTTGTTATTGTTATTTTTAGCCAAGTTGCTGAAAACTATAAAACGGGGATATTAATACTGCTTTGTAGGAGAAAGAAACTGAGAACTTCTTTCTTTTTTTTTTATTGAATTCTTTATTGGTACAATTTATATACATCTCAAAATCACATATAACATTGGGAAATTTGTACCAGTATATACCACAAGTTAATTCTCATTTTTACCCATAACCCTACCCACTCCCCCCTCCTCCCCCCTTATACATGCTCTTTTATTTTCTTTCTGTATCATATTTATTCCTTCCCCTCATCACATTCCCACACCAAGTTTCCTATAGAAATATTCCACTCTATAAAAGCTGTCCTACTTTCTAGAACTCATTTGCATCTACAGATGTTCATGCCAGAGAGAAGATCCTGAAATTGTCTA
>PVIC010013353.1:0-38185 GCA_004025085.1 Thryonomys swinderianus
GGGCCTGAGTCTCCATGTCCAGGTCCCGCATCCCTGAAGCTGTGCCCTGCTGCCTGAGACTCTCCAGCGGGAGGACTCCCAGTCCAGCCTTCCTCTGACACCTGAGACCCCTGGTGACAAGAACTGCAGGAGGCAGCAAACCACTGGATTCTGGAGAGGTCTGTGCCAGCAGTAAGCGAGCGCAGCACCAGGAGAGCCACAAACTGCTCACGTCTGGTTTTCCACGCATTCGCGCATCAATCACTAGGTCACTAAGCGACGCCAAGTGCTGGTATCAGAAGGGTGTGAGGGACAAATCCTCCCCGCCCTGAGTGGCCTGGCCGACATTGGTCACCAAGTACCCTGCATGTGCCAGGCAGGAGTGGCGCCGCCGAGCTACATTCCCGCCCCAGCAACTACTGGGTGGGAGTTGAGTTCACCAGATTCTTCTTTCAACCCCGTGTTTGAAGTTCCTCGATATAAACACATATGGGAGCAGCGCTTGGCCAGGGTCCAGAGGCGCCAGGAAGACACCCAGAGCCGCGCCCCTTCCTGCCTTGCACCCTCCACTCACGGTCTGCTCGGCCCTTGCTTTGCCCTCCGCCACCTGTTTCCCATCTGCTTCAGGCCCAGCTGCTGCCTTTTCTCTGAATAGATCATCCTCTTCACCAACGAAGATGCGGGCAGTGGACTTGATTTTGACTTTAAAATCAAATCACCGGGTAAGGTCACAGTCTTCTACAAGGTTTTCAGGTGAAAACATTCTCTCCTAAAGGAAGAACCAAAAAGGTATGGTATTGCCTTTTTCAGTTATAAAGAAGCCGGAAGCAAAACCACACTCTCCTCTGAATCCTTTCCTGTGTGGTGCTGGGATCAACCCTGTGACCTCACACGTGCTAGGCAAGGCCTCTACCCTTGGGCTACACCCAGCCCCAGTCCCATGATGCCTTTCAAAGAGCACAGCAACAGTTTAGATAACACAGGACAGATGCTCTTCCCCTCCGCGGATGCGTTTGTCCAAGTGGCAGCATCTTGTAAGTGAAGGAGCTGGAGCCTGTAAAGAGACCTAAAGAAATATCATCTGACAGGTCCACAAGGTCACCGTTCTAGGAGCCTAAGACATGCAGACGGCTCCTGCTTTACAAAGTAAAACTATAGCAGGAGATGGAAGCAAATGCTAAAATTGCCCAGACCACTACCTGCCCTCGGATATAAGACAGACCTCAGAATGGCGAGGCACACATGCTTGCAAACCCCCAGAAGTTGGGGTTTAACTCTAGGTGTTCATAGCCAGGGCTCTGGTGGCCAGACAAAGTGAGTGTATCTTACCGACTGTTTCTCACCAGATGTACCTAGCCAATCTTCCTTGCCGACCCACACGACCTCATTCTTTTTAACAGCTTCACCCAACTCCACTGAGCCGAAGGACCACAGTTACGCTACTGATGATCACCTGGATGGCTCCAACTTTTCATTCTCATGAGCCCTGCTGCCCTGCATGAAGGCCAAATCAGCAAACTGTGGTAATTAATTCACGTCCCAAGGAACACTCGTCAAAAAAAGCGGCACCTGCTGTGTGGGAAGCCCCATCATTTCTCAAGGGTACCACTAAGGGCCCCTGAGGCCTCCCGCCTTCACCTGCTGCCAGGTCAGCCTGCCGGGGGCTGAGCACACCACACACCTGCATGCCCTCTTCCTGACGGGAGAGGATGTGGACTTCCCTGACTGCTTTCCACACCTAACCTGGGGAAGCAGGGTCAGCCTGGAAGCCTGTGTCTGAACAGCTCGGGTCCACTCTCTTCCTTTGGCCATTCTTCATTCTTCCTCTGTTCATGTGCCAGAAACAGATCCACTCTTCTTTTGTGGAAAAGCCCCCGCCTAACCGCTTAACCTAATTCCTGCTCTTTCAAGTGTGGCCCACAGCTCAGCAAACGCCACCCATGCTGCTACCTATGCAGGCTTCTGGGCACCCCAGATGCACTCAGTCACCACTCTCATTCTGACAGCAGGCAGCCCCCACACCCACCTGTACCCTGCAGAGCAGATGAGGGAAGGCCTCACTGCATGCTGCGTTAGACCTGAGGAGCTGAAAGGCGAGGGCCACCTGGACAGGGCTGAAAGTCCATCACACTCGGACACCTGAGCTCTTCTGTGTGGAAAAGAAGCTAAGACCCAACTGGCTGGCATACAACTTTCTACTCATCCAAGGCCCTTACGGCAGGCTGCTGTAAGGCGGCAGGACAAAACTGCCTCCCTAATTCCCGAGGCCAGAACTAGAGATTCTCAGCAGAAATTATAGAAGATCTCAGCTCTCTGTAAGGAAGATCATCTTAGTACAGTTTCCAGAGCAGAAACCACGTCCCTCTCTGGAGCAACCCCTAAGGCCGAGACCATTAAGAGGAGACGAAGATAGGAAAGTGAGAGATGGATTCGGAGCTACGCAGGCCCACGGCTGGGATGGGTGCATCCTTTACAGGGCCCCAGCTTTCTCCAGCTACGTCCCCAGAATCAGAAGCTGCAACAGATACCTGTCTTGGAAGGTTTGCTGCTGGATGGTGTGAAAAAGCTGTTGTCATCATCATCATCATTCAAGAGGCCACTAGCAGGGCGGAATATATGACTCTTCCCTGGCGAGGGCTGTTCAGACTTCTGGGGCTCCTTCAGCGCCGGACAGGGCGGAGCTCCAAACACACCTGTGTCCCCTGAGGGCGGAAAACAAGGCAGCCACAGCTGTGGGGCAGTGCGGGAGGCCTCCTGACTTCAGAACAAATAGCACCACACACACTGGGAACTAACTACACACTTGTTTCAGTTTATCCACAAAACACACCAACAGGGCCAAACGACATCCACCTGCTACTGCTAGGGAAGTGCCCTCAGTGCAAGATCCCTCAGTCCCTCAAAGGCGACAAAGCCCAAGCCACCCATTTCTTCCTTTTTAAAAATTTTTTGCCTGGCCACATGCCACAGGTTTCCAAGTGAATGATGAGCTGGCATCAGTAAGAAACAGAACTCCTATGGTTTTTAAAGGACAAACCCGTACCTACAAGTACAGAAATAGCTCCAGCTGAGCTTTCCTTTCCAGATTTGGAGGAGGGGGACCCTAGATGGAGGAAGGAAGAGATACCCAGTTCGCAAACCAACTTTCTTCATAAACCACAACACATCCACAGTAGAGGACATTTCCAAACTGATTTATCCTATATAAGCTGTCAGACAACACTGAGATTTTCCCTCTAGTGATGTTGGGAGTTTGTCTTTAGGGTTAAGAGGCCTGAGCTGTGACTCCATGAAAGGTGAGAAGTCCTGACAGCAGTCAGGCAGCAGTGGGTGGCTGGGGGAGTCAGGCCTGGAAACCAGGGCCCACAAAATAGCTGTGTCTGGTCCGGCTCAATGACATCAATAAGTAAAAAACAAACAGCAAAAAGAAAAACAATATAGTGCAGTATCAGTGAAAAGAGTGACCACCAAAAAATCGAAAAGAGAAACAAGATGAGTCAATAACTCCGAAATAGGAGAGCAAACTGGATGATAGGGCACCCATGTTGCAGCCCAGTGAGCAAGAGGGCAGCCCAGCACTGGGGCGTGCAGTGTGGAAGAATCACTGCAGTTCTAATGGGATAAAAGAAGCAGAATTTTTTTTTTTGAGACAGGGTCTCACTTTGTAGTGCAGGCTGGCTCTGAGCTCTCTATGTAGCCCAGGCAAGCCTCAAACTCAGCAATCCTCCTGTCTCTGCCTTGCAAGTGCTGGGGTTATAGGCTTAAGCCAGCAAGCCTAGCACTGTGGTGTGGGGTACTGATTGCTGGTGGGCATGAGTCACCATGCCTGGTATTGTTGTATGTGGTTACTGGGGATTGAACTTGGGACCTTGTGCTTAGTAGGCAGGGACTGGTACCACTGAGTTAAATCTCTGACCCAAAAGGAACAGATTTAAACAAACAAACTAAAACAAACCTCTAAAATATTTTGATTAAAAAAACTCCATATATTATTCTAAAGCACAGCAGACTGGAGAATTACTGATAGCCAATTTATATGCAGAAGTTAGGAATGATTTCCTTTATGTTAGACTTTATTAAACATATTCTCCATATTGAAACACTTTGCCTGACTTTTTATGAATTTTTGAAGGAGTTTACAAACAGTATTGTTTTCACTGAGAGCCAAATTAGTGAAGTACTATGGTGTGTCCCTAGAATATCTCCTATGGCACAAGGTCCCGAGTTTGATCCCCAGTACCACATACCTCAATGCCAGGTGTGGTGGCTCATGGCTGTAATCCCAGTGCTCGGGATGCAGAGGCAGGAGGATTGCTGAGTTCGAGGTCTGCCTGGGCTACATAGTGGGCTCAGGATCAGCCTGAACTACAAAGCAAGACCCTGTCAAAAAAGAAAAAAATCCCCATAGGTCTGCGTGTTGAAGGCTCTGATCTCACCAGAGGGTGCTGGACTCTCAGGACAGAGTGGTAAACCTATTAGAGCTTTCAATGATAAAAACTGGCTTGGTTCAGGAGGAAGTTAGGCCACTGGGGGGCGCCCTTGAGGGACACGGGAACACCTTTCCTCTCTTGCTTCATGACTGCTCAGAGGGGATCAGCCTCCTAACCCACATTGGGCTGTGCAGCCCAGGACCAAGGCAATGGTGTTAGGTGTCCACGGCTGACCACCTCTGAAACTATGAGCCAAACAACCCTGTCGTCCTTGTACATCACCTCAGAAAGCTGACGGGAAGATGAACTGTTTGCCATTGGTCCAAAGCAAACACCGCAGCTTTCAGCTTGGGAACCACCTGGGGTTTTCACCTTCTAATGGGAAGGGAATGGAATTCTGACTTTCATGCAAGAAAGGGGAGCTTACCTTTGTTCACCGGGGCTGGGATGTGCCAGTCCCGGGGGCCTCCCTGAAGAGGTCACTCTGGGTGAAACAGATACAGAGAAATGAACATGGGAGGGGAAATGTACCCACAGTGCAGGGCCTCAGGGACCCTATTAAACTTGAAGCTTTATATTAACTCTTCTGCCAGAAAATCAGCTGCCAAGGGAAGATGATGGACACAGACTCATTAATTTGGGGCTGTCCGGGAATTAAACACAAGGCTGGAGGAAGACGGAGAGGGAAGAAACAAGCCCTGAGGCGAGTGACTCACTCGCAGCCAGCACACCTTCTCTGCACCTCTCGTGCCCCGTGGGCGAGTCTGAACGCCCAGATCTGATGCTCAAGTAACTCCTGGAGAGAACCTCCCCTTCCACTAAAGCAAAAGGAGATTCCCCCAGGAACCCAGGCGCAGCGGCAGCGCTGCACACTGACTCGTCCTCATTGTCAGCAAGGCCCTGCCCACCACTGCAGGCCTCCCTGAGAGGTGGGTGGCGAGAAGTCTTCACGGGCCAGCTTAGGAATGGGGATCAAGTTATCTTCCTCATCTTCGAGCAGAAAGGAACACTGTGCAGGAAGAGCCAGGGTGGTGTGCAGCCTGCGGTCCCGGCGCACCTCTGCGGCACCCACAGCGGGTTAGGGAGAGACCTGTCCTCAAACAACAAGGCCTGAGGGCAGCACACACTCCTAACAGACACCCACCCACTCAGAGCCCATGGGGGCACCCAGAAGGCCTGCTAGGCTCAGACTTTCAGGTCGGTAAATGTCGGGAGCATAAAGAATGGATTTTTTTGTTATTATTATTAGTTTTCAGAGACAGGGTCTTATGTAAATAGCACAGGCTGGCCTTGAACTCCCAATGTGGCTCTAGCTGGTCTCCAAGTTGTGTCTTGCCTGTCTCAGCCTCCCCAGGGCATTCTTTAGGCAACCCTCCAAAGGTTTTGTGGCAAACACAAGATTGAGACCCACCTCCCTAGGGATCTGGAGGAGGACACACTGAACAGAGATCTGCAGACAGTCAAGCAATAGAGTACGTCATGGACACTGCAGCGGGCGTGAAAGGGCCAGCAGAGCTGTTACTGAAAATGCTAGCTCCTTATTTCCTTACCTCTAGAAAATTCTGGAAAGACAAGTGATGCTTACTATACAGGCTAACAATGCACACCTTCCACATTCTCTCCCCCACCTTGTAGTCCAAGGAACACTTTCAGGTGCTTTGGGAAAGTGAACAGAGATGGAGACTACCTGTCAGTGTTCAAAGTAGCACTTTACAAATCCAGTGAATGCTATTCCTGAGTCAAAAGGCTCCCAGAAGGACTGAACTGAGAAAGAGGGCCTATAGTCAGAAGGTTTTCTTCTTTCCTTCTTCTCTGTCACTGTCTTCTGAGGTTTCAAGTCTCCTGAGACAAGGCCAGGGTAGTTCAGATTCCCTAATACTCAGCCCCACTTTGTGTGTCTCTCTGTGTATCTATTGTCCTCATGACTCAGGCTAAGAACAGGCTGTTTGGCTGTATGTCTCACCTTTCCAGAGCACTTAGCTTGGCCCGGTGCAGAGGAGTCACTCAAGTGTCCCAGAAGGCGAAGGCCAGTGCCCACATGCCTGGGTCAGGAGCACAGATACCTGAACGTGCTCAAAGATTTTTCTCTCTCATCTTTCTGAGCTGTCAAATAACTAGAATAAGCTGCATGGTGCATTCTTTTCATTCAGAATATAAGAGTAAATACAAAGCCACAGACTGTGTCTTGGTGCCCATGGCTCCCCGGAGCCTGTGAGGCCCATGGAATTGTGTGGAAATGTCACACAGACATGCATGTGTGCACTTCTACCAGGATCAGAGGCCTCTGCCTCTGTGCCAGAGGAATGAGAAGCAGAACCCTGACCCAGTTGGGTCGGCCAAGGCTCCTGCACCCTGCGCCACATGGATGACTTGTTTTGTCCTGACTCACCTGTCTGCTCCTCTCCCAGTTCGTGTCCCCTTTGATCAGAGATGCCAATTCAACGGTGAACGAGTGGGGCTTCTCTGTGGGCAGCAGAGACCAAAAGGAGCTCTCTTCTTAAGAGACAGAGAAGTGCATTTGACTTTTGGACACCGAATGAATTTATATCCCCAGCAGCAAAGACACTGAGCTGAAGACAAGGTTCGGTGAAATGAAGCTCAGTATCTGCACCCAACAGAGATCACTTGAGCCAAGACTCATAAAACGAGCCTTGTGCTCCCGTAAAGTTGTGGTTCAGAGCTCCAAACCTCAGTCGTTCGTGAACCTTTTCCTTAAAACTGAGCTAATAATTGCTCACAGAAACCCCTATAATTCTGTGGAAACCCCAAATATCCTCATCATTGTTTTGCTGGTAAGAAGTTTGCAAGTGGCCAATCCGACAGTGTTGCTCAGTTCTCCTTGCTGCTGATTGGCTGGTGCCTGGGCAGAAGCACCAGCATCCCGCACCGTGACAGGCTGCTGGGCCCACATAGCTGTCTTCAGTGCTCTCGGTTTGTTTCCTTTAAGGCCCGGAGATGCAGACAAAGCAACCAGCATGTACTTAAGGCTTCACTAATGGCAGTTAAAGTTACATAACTGTGGGAGACATTGCCTAGTTAGGGTTTAAACTATAAAACAGGCTCTAGAGGTGTTTTCCTGACAGATCTGAAATCCTTGGCTGTTCACAATTTGCGAGTGCACTAGGAACGTAACCCCTGAGTCTAGGTGAGATGACTAGGTGAGAAAATCTCAGTGAGAAACTAGAGCAGGCTCTGGGCTGAGGGAGAGAAGAGCACTAAGGCCTGAAACTCTTGAACGGAGTAGATGCTGAAAAACCTGACCAAACTCTGGGACAAGAAAGTGGCACCTGGAAGACAACTGGGGGTGTTCACCATGGTTTCTGGAGCACATGTGACTATGCAGCACAAGACAGCTACGCGGGAGAGTGACAGTGCAGGGAAGGAGCTGCTGGTACCACGTCTAGCACCTTGTCTGTGACAGCAACTGTGCTGTCTTACTGGCTTCGCCAGTCATCTGCACTGGGAATGGCACCCGGGTTCTGGGACCCGAGTCCTCCTGGAGCAGCCCTGGAGTGGAGTGGGGGCCGGCCGGCAAGCCACAGTCCTCCCTGCTCTCCTGTCCCTTACCTTTGCTGAGTCAGCTTCAGTCAGGGATTCCCTTCCCTGAGACTAAAGTACCCTACCCACCCATGTCAGAGGTTGCATACTAGAGAAACAGATTCAGTGCAAGCTCTGTAACTAGGTGAGGATCTCCAAGACTGACTTACAGTGGCTACACACAGAATCTCGTGTATCAGGGCGCAAAAGGGACTGTCAGTTGGCTGGAGATGCATGGGGTCCAGTGGCAGGCCCAGAGCCCAGCTTTGTGTCCTGTGCAGGTCTGGATCTGAGTCTGGGCAGGAGGCTGAAGGCTCTGTTTGTGAGCCAGGGGAGGAGGTCCTGGGTGCCGGTGGTGGTGCAGGTGAGGACTTGAGCTCTGGCGGAGGAACAGCAGTGACCTTGCCTTCTTCCTTTCCCATTTATACCATTTAGGCTGAGATCCACCCTAAAGTGGGGTCTATCAACCCACTCTAGGGTGGGGACTATCAACACACCCTTGTGTTGGTCTAACGAGTCCACCCAGTGTTAATCCAGTGTGTTGGGCGAGTTTCACACTAGTTGACAGTGTCCATTTAGTTCATTCTCACATCCACGGTCTTTCCTATGGAGTTAAAAAAAAAAAAAAGGATCTGTCTGCCTATTTTGAATTTGCCCTTTGTTCCTTTATTCATTCATTTCTACCTTCCTTCCTTCCCTCCTTTTTTCTTTCTTTCCGCCATCATTCCTTCCTACCTCCCTCACTCATTCATGCATGCATTCATTTTAAACTTAAGAAGCGGGATCTCCCCATGTATTCTAGGCTTGGCCTTGAACTCACGAAGTCATTCGGCCTCAGGCTCCATAGTACTAGGGTTGCAGGCATGGAAACTACAGCAAATGCACAAAGGAAGAGCACGGGAGTAGGCGGGGAAGGCCGCAGCTGACTGCTAGGCTGCTCATGAGGGGTACTTGAATTCAGTACATGGCACCCTGAGAGTTCTCCATCATCTCATCAGGTATGCCTGGTCAAGCACAGCCAGGCTGTCTGCCCTCTGGAACTAGCTGAGCTGAATGAACCTACTCATTCAGAGAGATTCTTGACTCGTGAAAGGCCATTTTCTGCACACTATTCTTTTCCTTCCAGCCCTTCCTCACCCACCTTATGCTTTAGGTGGAGGCCGAAGAGAAATCCAGTGTGGGGTCAAGCTGAGTCACACAAAGGGCACCAAAGCAGGGAGATGCTGCAGAGGGTTCTGTACTCAACTAGCAGCCCTGACTTCTGGGCCTTTCTCTTCAGAGCACCGTAAGCTATTAGGTCAGGGGAGTCATGCCTCTGGGTAGGTCCCTGCTCACCAGCCCAGCCTGACACTTTCCAGGCTTTTCCATCCCTTGGGCTTGAAAACACAAAGAGGAGTCAGGCAACAGTGGAAAGCAAAGGTCAATTTTTGTTACATAAAAAAATAGAGAGAGAGATACAAAGGCACTGTGGAAAGTGGAAAGCCCAGAGCTGGGTGGCACTGAGGAAAGCCAGCAGCGCTGTGTTTAAGGGGCTGAGTGTGTGGGGCCTTGCTCTGGACAGACCAAGCTCACAAATTGGTCTGTTTCCCTGGGGCTTTGGGTTCAATATTCCAATCCCTGCAGGAGGGAGGTGTGGAGGGTGTGGGCGGGGTTTTGCAGTGTCTCAAAATCCAGATCTGTTTGTGTGGAAGTCACATTCTGGGGACCCTGCAGAAGTAACACTGCTCATCAGTTGAAAAGGGCCCAAGTCCACTTTCTGGCCTATTGTGGAGGCCCTGTCTTTTCCTCCCTCTGAGGATGCAAGGCAGTCTTTCGCCACAGCGGAGTGGAAGGTCCACAGGACTCCCTGTCAACCTAGTGTTCAGTGGCCCAAGCTCAGGGAGTGTCAATGCAATCATTGGACAGCTTGGGGTGCCTACACAAGGGCCTCAGGGAAACGGACTGCACCAAATCCAGAGAGCAGTAGACCTGGGGCTCCAATTTGGGGTGTTACTCCTCTAGTGACTTCCACCTGGGTGTCGCCAGCATTCAGAAAGGGTGATAGTTGATGAAATTCACCTCCCGAGTCTTGAGCTCCCGGTGTTGTGGAGATAGGCCAGGACGAGAACCTCCAGGGCTTTGTCCACGCAGAGGCTCCTGCACAGGGCTTCCTGGCACAGGACCTGCAGGTGCTCCAGAGCATACTTGTCAGCTGCTGCCAGCAGATTCTGGGCCATGCCTGGCATGTTGGGTGCCTTCCTGCTGTAAATGAAGTGCACCATCTCCTGGAAAACTTGAGGGTCCACATCATGGATTTCATCCTGGTTTTCCCCTTGCTCCTTTATGTCATGTTCAAACATGGCCTTGAAAATGGCAGAATGAGCCATCAAGATGGATTTGTGAGCCTGGAACTCCTAGCCGGACATGCACAGGCAGCAGTCTGTGAGGTGGGAATCATCCCACAGCTTTCCCAGCTCTTCTGCCAAGCGGCACTCGGGCACCTGCACCTTGTGTCTGTTGTGCTTGCCATCACCGTGGACAGGTTCCTGTGCCATGTCCACCTCACAGAAGAGGCTGAGCCTGTCATTCGACAGATGCCCTTCAGCCTTATCTACAAGGAAATCTCTATACATGAATATTCGGAAGCCCCAGTCACAGCCCAGGACAAATGCTCATGGACTCTCCATTGCTTTGGTTTTCTTTCCCTGGTCATTCAGAATGGAGAATCTGAACTTTGCTTGAACATGGCTCTTGGGACAGCTGACCAGTACCAGGTGAAGGGACAAGTAATCTTTGCTTTCTTTGTCGGCCCCTGCTGGGTAGACTCGAAAACACCATGTTGGTTCATTGCTGGCAGCGGACAGAAAGGCAGAATTATGCACGTATTCACCTGGCAGAAGCAAAAGTTGTTGATAGTCCAGGTGTTGTCCACTTTGGTTACTTTGATCTGTATGAAGCACCAGGTCTCGGTTATGGGGGTACGGGCCATTTCCATGGCAGGTGGGGTCTTCGGAGCCCTTGACACCATCGGTGTGAAAGTTCAGTGAGTTTCCCACAGTCAAGAAGCCAAGATATTCCTTTTCTCTTTCCCGTGGAGCAGAGATCTCAGTCCAATCACCAGCTCCAAGACAGCAAGATCCAGAGTAGCAGTCAGGAACCAGAGGTCCTGGTGTGGATATTCACAAACACAAAAACAATCAAATGAACAACAACAACAACAACAACAACAACAACAAAAAACAGAAAAAAATTGTTTAGAGATGGACACACCCCAAGAATCGCTGGGATGTCAGAAGCTTCTGAGGCACTTGTGGGTTCTGGGGAGACACATACCTCCTTGGGAGGGTCTCCTTTCTGTTGGGTGTGGTGGTGCGGGCCTGTGATCACAGCACTTGGGAGGCTGAGTCCAGAGGATGGCTGCAAGTCTGAGGCCAGCCTGACTTGTAGGGTGACACTCTGACTCAAAAGAAGGAAAGCAAAAGAGCCAAGCTTCAAAACCCAATCTCCTTTCTCACTGGGTGTCGAAGGAATCCATCACCCGAAGTTTTGCTTTCTGTTTTGTTGGTAAAGGAGATTGAACCAAGGGCTTTGGTACTGAGTTCTTTCTCCAGTCCTTGCGATTGTTGGTTGTAAATTTCGAGAGTGGGGGTCTCACCGACTCAGGAGGCTGTGACGAAGGTGCTCTGGAACATGCACATGAAGAGGAATCCTGGAGCTCCTGGCAAGAAGCAGCACCGACTCCTCCTTGGTCTTTGCCCTTTTATACCTTGAGGACCACCCCCCACTATTGATATCATGGGGTAGGTGAGTCTCACTCAAACCAGCAGTGTCCTTCTCCAACCACCTGTCTTTCCTTGACTCTTAAAGACAGGATCTGTTTTGTCACTTCTTAATTTAGCCTCTTTCCTTCTTTCTTTCTTTCTTTCTTTCTTTCTTTCTTTCTTTCTTTCTTTCTTTCTTTCTTTCTTTCTTTCTTTCTTTCTTTCTTTCTTTCTTTCTTTCTTTCTTTCTTTTTCTTCCTTGGTTTTCTCCTCTTTCCTTCCTACCTTCCTTCATTCCTTCGCTCCAGCCTCATTCACTCAGTAACTCATTCACACATGCATGCATTCATTTTGTATTTTTGAGACAGGATGCCCCATGGAGTCCAGGCTTGACCTTGAACTCATGGAGGTCATTTGTCCTCAGCCTCCATATAGTGGGGGTTGTGGGCATGGCCACTGCAGCCAACTGTGACGAGGAGGAGCACAGAATAGGTGGCTGGGGGTCAGGTTACTGCAAGGATGTGCATGAGGGGTGTTTGAATTCAGGAAATGGCACCACAGAATTACCCTCCATCGCATCAGACGTACCCTGTTGGGCACACCCAGGCTGTCTTTGGGCAGAAGCCTAGAACTGGCTGAGCTGAATGGGTTTACTCTGCATGAGAGACTGTTTACACATGAAAGAGCCATTTTCTGCATACTATTCTTTTCCTTCACGGTTTTACTCACCTGTCATAGGACTTAGGGACTATGAACCACATCATATGATTGAAACCATGAGCGCTCTACCTGTTTCTCTCCATGATTTCTACCTCAACTTTTCCAGTCCAGAAACACCAGCTCTCACTTTCAGTCAACTATTGAACTGTCATGATGATGGTGAATGTCCTTTTACTTATATCTCGAGTAGTATTTGGCTAGACTTTTGCCACTAAGTAAGATGGGACTTAGAGGAATTGAGGTAGATGCACCCATCATCTTCAGGAACTCTTTAGCTATCAAGAAGAGGGAGAGAACTTGACAAGGGTCCACAGAGGTGACAAACATTTTAGTCTTGTCAGAAAGAAAAAATGGGATGTTGAAAAAAAGAAAAGAAAAGAGAGCTTATGAACATAGAGGGTGGGGATAGTAGGGTAGTCTGGGCCACGGGGTAAAATGAGAATTCGGTTGTGTAATCCATCTACTGGTACATATTCTCCATAGTCAATGTGACCATGATGTGTATGTAAAATGTACTCAGAAAGAATTTAATTACAAAACATCAGTATGAGCTAATATGGTTGTCCCCATCTCTCTCATTGCTGACACAACACGCCCAACCCCCAAAGTGAGCAGGCAAGGGCAGAGGTGTGATCAGCTCCTGGTGCTCAAAGGGTTCAATCCAACACGGGCCAGCCCCTTGGCAGAGCAGTAGGAGACAGAGGTGCATCCTAGATGAAACACAGCAGGGCTGGGCGGGGCAGGTCCTTCAGCTGCAGGCCACTGAGGAAAGCCAGGGGCCCTGTCTTACTGAAGTTGAGCCTGTGTTCCCTCCCGCTGGAACATTTCCAACCCATCCCATCCCTTAGGTCGGCATGGAGTCTCTCTGGGGTTCTGGAATTCAATATGCCAACCAACTGTTGGGGGAGGGGCTTTGTCTCAAAACCAGACCTCTGATTGCCTGTAGGAGACGTTGTGTGGGCACAGCAGAGTTCTTCCTTCTCCTCTGGCTAGTGTCCTCTCTCTGGCCTTACAATGGGGGTACCAATCTTTTTTCCACCCCCCCCCCCAGGGTGCACTTGCACTCTTTCTCAAAGCTGAGGGGAAGCTCCTCCTCAGGCCCTGTCTACTTAGGTTCAGGGGCCCAAGTCAATGGAGTCAGGGTGTGTGGAGTCTCAGGACAGGTTGGGGCACTTGCACAGGGGCCCCAGGAAAGGGGACTGCACCAAAGCCAGAAAGCAGTAGACCTCAGCCTCCAAGTCAGGGGTTAACTCCACAAGGAACTCCACCTGGGGGTCACCAGGATGTGGAACAGGTGATAGCTGGTCAAATCCACTGCCTGAGCCTTGAGTTGCCTGCCTCTTTAGAGATTGAGGATCCCTGGGGCATTGTCCACATAGAGGCTCCTGCACAGGGCGTGCTCACATGTGACCTTCAGGCTCTCCTGGGTATACTTGTCAGGCACTGCCAGCAGATCCTGGGCCATCCCTGGCAGGTTGGGTGTTTTCCTGCTGTAAACAAAGCACATCATTTCCTGGACAAGTTGAGGCTCCATGTCATGGATTTCAACTCGGTTGTCCCTTCATTTCTTCGTGTCATGTTCAAATATGGCCCTGAAAATGGGAGAATGAGCCACCAAGATGGCTTTGTTGAGCCTTAACCCCTGGCCAGCCATGCACAGGTAGCAGTCTGTGAAACAGGGGTTGTCCCACAGCTCTCCCAGCTCCCCTGTCAGCCGTCGCTGTGGCACCTTCACTGGGCTTGTTGGATTCCGGCCATAAAGTTGTGCACAGTTTTCTATCACATCCTCTTTGCAGAGAAGCATAAGTTTGTCATCGGTGAGATTCCCTTTTGCCTCATTCAAAACAAAATCTTTCTGGATGAATTTTCTGAACCTCTAGTCTTTGCCTGTCTCCAAAGTATAAGCTCGGCAACTCTCCATCTGTTTGCTTACCTCCCTCTTATCCTTCATAACTGGGAACCTGAATTTTGTCCAAATTTCTCTGTTTGGATTATTGATCACCAGCAGGTAGAGGGAGAGGTCATCTTTGCTTTCTTCTTTGAATTGTACTGGGTTGACTCATAGACATCATTTCCATTTATTATTAGCTCTTGATGGAAAGGTGGAGCTTGAAATGGATTCCCCACTTCTCCCTGGTAGAATATAAATTTACTGATGATCCAGGTGTAGACCAATTTCATCACTTTGATCTGCGTGAAGCACCAGCTCTCAGCTTCTTGGCCACTCGCCATTTCTGCTATTGGTGCAAAACTTGAAAATGTTGACCTCACTTGTTTAAATGTTCAAAAGGGTCCCAGAGTCACAAAGCAAGTGATCATAGAGCAGTCTTCCAGAGGAGGCACAATTCCTGGGTCCCACAGGATTAAAAAAAGCAGTGAGGGGCCCTTTAAGCACCTTTCTGCTTCTTTTCTCTTGTTCATTCTATTGAGGCAGGTCAGACTCCCCTCATCCTGGTGCCCTCAGGCATATCTTCTCCACCAGTTATCCTGAACTTTAGCTTCAGACTAAACTGAAAAGGCTTGAGGCTTTGGGAAGCGTCTAAACACAGGGCACAACAGCTGGACTGTGTTTTCAATCTCTAATATGCTAATAAATTAACACTGTGCTTCCTTTATATGTTTCTTATGGAAAATCTGATGAACATATCTATTTTAATTTTAAGAAGATTTACCTATTCAAATATGACAGAAATAGGACTTATCGTTGCTTTTAGTAGAGTGGGTCTCCTATATAGTTCAGCATGATCTAGACCACCTCTATATTCCAGCTTGATCGACGACTTGTAGTTAGCCTCCTGCTTCAGCCTCCTGAGTCATGGCATTATGGGAGTGTAGCCCATGGAGGGTGGATCATTTGATGATAATAAAGTGATCACAAGATCAAGAAGACCACATGTAGCCTCAGGAGGTTTCCCATAACAACCATATCGAGCAAGCATAGAGGCTGCTGATCTCCAGTTACTTCACCTTCATTCCACACAGCAGAATGCAGGAAGGGAAGCAGGGAGACCTTTCAGAACATTCTTATAGCATCGCACTCACATGTCACTGGCACAAACTTCGTCCTGCATCCCTTCAAATGAAGCTTAGAAACCATGGTCCTATTATTGGAGATGAGAAACGCGAAGCCATAGCTAGATTTTGGAAGACAGCTGGCACTCTGTGCTTCACTATGGGCAGACACATTAAAGAAGCTTTAGCATAAACCAAAAAATATGTCTCCAATATTTAGCTATTGTCAATATTGCTACTATTAACATGGGTGCACATAAGTCGATGTTGAGTGATGCTTTGAATTCTGCTGTGTATATACCTATCAGGGTCAATTGGGACCTCTGATCCTAGCTTCTGAGGAATCTCCACACTGATTTCCACAATGGTTGCACCAGTCTACATTTCCACAAACACTGGAGAAGGGTTTCTTTCTTGCCACAGTTCTTCTGCATTTGTTATTGGTTGATTTCTTGATAGCAGCCCATCTTTGTAGAGTGAGATAGAATCTCACTGTTGTTTTCATTAGCATCCCTCAAATGACCAGTGACTGTTAGCATTTTTTCATGTTTTGTTTTTTAACCTTCACTTCTTCATCTGAAAAGTGTCTGTTCATTTTAGATGGCCAATTTTGAATTGGGTCTTTAAATTGGAGTGGTCTGATTTTTTAAAAGGTGTTTATACATTCTAGATAGTAGCCTTTTGTCTGAGGAACAGCTGGTAAATATTTGTTTTGCACAATGTAGATTGTCTTTCCACTTTGTTGGTGGTTTCTCTTGCTGTGCCAAACCTTTTTAATAAGGTGAAATCCCAGTTACTGATCTGTTCTGTTAGCAGATGTGTTATTGAGGTAAATGCTCATCAACCAGAGAAAGGGAAAAGAAGACGATTTTATAATAAAATAGAGTATAACTCAGCCATTAAAAAGGATAAATTAGAGAACTTCATGTGTAAATATGGATGCACATTGAGGCCATACCCATAAGCGAAATAAATCAGACACAGATGTTTAAATGCCATATCATTTCTCTCCTGTGACTAATTGAAGGTATAAATGAGGCCCAAAATGTCTGATAGATGTTGTGAACTAGGAAGAAAATGTTCAAAGGGAAACAGTAAGTGGGTGGGGGAAGAAGAAAGCAAAGATGGGAAAGAAAAAAATCTGATGGCAAAAAAATAAAAATAAACAGAAACAAAGTTTTATAATATAAAGGGGTGAGAGCTTAAAGGGAGAGCAGGGCAATGGGAAAAATGAGAATCAGTACATATTATGTACAGGTACATATTGCCAATGAAGAATGTGATCATAATGTAATCCTAAAGTGTACCACTAAACTCAGTATCATTTGAAAAAGGGATAATCCCAAATTCTACAGCCTTCTGAAAGAGCCAAAAAAATACTGCAACAAAATTTTCTTAACCTAATTGGACAGGAAAAGGAGTTTCACCTCACTTATAATAATGAAAGAGGGCTGAAAAAAATTTATGAAAGGCAACTGATGATGACTGTTATAATCTATGTGTGTGCTGTAGCATTAGTTTTCATGCTGAGATTCATAAGTAGTTCTTATACAATAGGATTTTTGTATAAATGTCTTATATACATGTGTGTGTATATATATATGTGTGCATATATATATATATACATAAATACATATATAAACACACAGTCCATACATACACACAAATGCTCATGCAGGGCAGAGCCCATAATTATGGAGTTCTCAAGGTAGTATGTGAACAGAAATCTTAGGTATTACAGTCTAATCACTCCTGATATGATGTGAAACAATCTGACTCCTCTCATTCTCACCTTTGGAACTTTATTGCTTAAATTTTTCTCATAACAGAGAACACAATGTTGCCTCTACTCACATTTCAGTAAACTGCCCAGTGTTTCTTCCACCTGTCTCACTTCAACTCTTCTCCCTGCTCCTGGCTTCTCACAGTATGTAGGTTTCCTACTGCCAAGGAGTCAGCTGACTTAAGAACACTATTTTATTTGAAATGATGCTGTCAAAATATAAAGAAAGAACATCTGTTTGTCCAAGTGCCAGGGCAGTTAGTGCCTATTTCATAGTTCAGTTCTGGCCCCAAAGAACCAGTGTGATTAGTTGACAGTTGGGGATGGAACACAGTTTCTAGCACCAGAACATTGTATGAGATGAACTGTAGAAACAGCCTCGAGTTTTAACACAGATCAAGAACTTGCTATGCTTTGCTTCTTCACACTTTCTCAGCTTCTGGTGCCATATGTGTGGGTGATGCAAAAGTCTAGTCTTTCCCCATCGACCTTCACAGGGGAACTGCAAGTGAGGGTGGACATGTGGCTTCCAGGCTCCTGGCTTTCTTTGCCTGGCTCTGAGGACTCTTGGCACCATGCAGTCTGCTGCAACGAGCTTCATGACAGAGCTACCCGGCACTTGCGCAGGGCATCAGCCTGCTGTGCAACCCTCTCTGGAGGAGGCAGGGTAACATGAACAAATGTTAGTTTCCTATTGTTTTTCTCTCCAAACATGTCAATGCTATGTCCTACCCCAACTCCCAGCCAGTCACAGCGTGATGTGTATCACTGGCTCTATTTTTTCCTTTATGTGATGCTTCAGTCCCTCCGAGAGCTGAAAACTTCTCCTTTAAAAGGATATCAGTGGCCAACTTATACCAGAAGTACTGCATTGCGATGACTTAGTATGCTACTCTTATTTCTTCTTCAGATGTCCTGACAAGAGCTTTGTGAAGTGAATCTGAACGTGAGGAAGGTTAAGATGGAGAAGGAAAAGGGACTTGAAGGTTTTTTAGCCAGGTTTACATCCTTCAAACTGAGTTCATGATATGAAGACATGATTTTTTTTCTCATAATGGTTGTATATTATCTACTGACAGAACAATTTTTATTGTCACTACACTGAGTCCAATCTCAAGTACTTCCAGAATTTTCCTGTTAGCACATAACAGGAAAGCAATGTGGACAAATGGAGAGGATCTAAACCTCTTTAGAACAGGCTCACATGTGTATCAAACAAAATAAATGTGGAAACAAATCCTCAACAACATGGGCTCCTTTTGAGTGGGACCAGGGCCTGGACTCTTGTCGAGTGAATGTGGTTTCAGCAAGATGCACACTGATGTGCACAGCTTGATTAAAGCTGCCCATTTCATCCAAGTACAGCCTCTGCAGGTACACTAACCACATGGATCAACTCCATCTGCCTATGACAAAAGGAAGGTGTGTATGGGGCCTTGGCTTTGCCCAAGAGGTAAAAAGACTGATTCTGTGAATATGGTAATTAAAGCCTGAATGTCCAAATCAAATCTCTCCCGTGCTTTACAAAGAGTTAGCTCCAAATTCCAGGATTGGGAACCCAGCAGCAACTCCAGTTTGACCATCCAGTGCACCTCTTTTTCAAGGATTGTCAGCCCTACAGCTTCTTCTGCAATGATTTCGAGATTCCTACAAGGCTGTGATATTCCTTGTCTTGGCCACAGTTTCTTTTATAAACGCCTCCAATGTTGGATGACATTTATGAGAAATGATTCTGTGTGTGTGTGTGTGTGTGTGTGTGTGTGTGTGTGTGTGGTACCAAGGAGGGGACTGAACTCAGAAACTTCAGCTCGCAGGGCCAGGTGCATGGTGTCACTGAGCTACATCCCTAGAGTAAGAGCCATTTCTTCATTTAATACTCCTACCTCACTAGCCACCTTTTGAGATTGACACCATGCATAAAAAATGCATAGTTGGAAAAGTGAAACTATCTGCAGTTTCCTATGAAACTACACACAGTTTCCTGGTCTCCTGGTCTTTCTTCCCCTTATGCTTTCTCTTCCTGCTCCACCTGCTCCTTCTCCTCTGCTCCGTGTTGCTCTCTTTCCCTCTCTCCTCACTGCCCTCTCCGTCCGCACTCCCTTTCCAATGAGTGGTACATGACAAAGCTGAAAGCAGAGTGCGAATAATCTCAAGTTGAGAACTGTTTGCAGCTATTCTACATTTTTCAGTAATCTCTTCTCTCTGGAACGTCTGCTTCTAGTTTCTATCCTCCTGTAGCATTCCTTCTTGATTTTTAGTACCTGCTTAGAGTACATAATTTTACTGCCTGATTACACTTATCCATGAGCAGTTGGTACGTGTACAGGATGCATCTTAATTCTTTTTTTTTTTTTTGAGACAGGGTCTCACTTTGTAGTCCAGGCTGGCCCTGAGCTCACTATGTAGCCCAGGCAAGCCTTGAACTAAGCAATCCCCCTGCCTCTGCCTCCGGAGTGCTGGGATGACAGGCGTGAGCCACCACACCCGGCATTGTGGTATGTGGTATTGATGGCTGGTGGGCGTGAGTCTTGTATGTGGTTTCCGGGGATCGAACTCAGGACCTTGCGCTTGCGAGGCAGGTGCCAGAACCACTGAGCTAACCCTCTGGCCCTACATCTTAATTCTTTATCTTCCTACCCCTCTCATCCCTCCCTGCTGTTTCCAATTCTTGGCCTCTTTCCCATTTGTACAACTTCCATTTCCAGTCATTCCTTCCATTTGTTTTTCAAATCCTCTTCCTCCCCCCCCATCTTCCACTGCCCCTTATTCACCTTACCACTTAAAAAAAGCTCTGTCTACTCTCTGTAGTATTCTCCACAACCACCATGTGAGAATGCTCAGGACTTGGGATCAGGAAGTCAGGTAGGGTACCATGGGGAATCCTCATTCCTGTTCCAGGAAGAGTGGGGCCTCTGGTGAAGAGGATCAGTCTTGCCACAGCACACCCAGAGACACCCCAGAAGAATATGGCCGGAGCATCCGTTCTAGCAGAAGCCTGGCTTCTCATTTTCACCCTAGTAGTGACTCTAAGGCTGGAATGACCACGAAGGCTTCTTCAATGCTGGTTGCACCCCTGGTGGGTGAAGTTGAGAACATCTGGGACTGGCTGGCCAGCGCTCACAGTTATGCTGCTCTCTGGGCAGCCAGACTTCTTACAGGGCTGTCACTGTGATTCACCTTTCCAGAAGAGACACTAACCTAAAAACATGAGAGAGGAAGGACAATTGTAAACCTCTGTTCTTTGAGAAATAAAAAAGATTTTTCATCATTATGAAGTCCAAGTGCATCACTGCTTAAGGTGTTAAGATAAAATTACTCTAAGGCACATGTGCACTGTCCTGTCACAATAATTGTTCCTTCATTGGCCTTCAGATATTTCAGCCACTTGAAAAAACACATTCCACAGGTGGTTTCAGAAACATTTCTACAGGTTAACTGCATAAGAGAGTTAGGCAGTTATTCATTCATTATGCAGTTATGCATTCATTCAATGAAACTGAGAAAATGGGAAATATCCTAAACTATGTACACCAAGAACATCAAATTTTATTAGTGATTACTTCGACAAAGTAATTTACAATTTACAGTTCCATTAAGAAAGGAGTCTTAGGTAAACTGAAACAATTACATAAAACAATGCTTTAACGTAACTGCCCAGCATTTGTCATGAAGTGCTTTTTGAATACTCTTCCCATCTAATGCTCCCCCAAATCCCACAATATGGTGACATGGGAGTCAATTTGCAGATCATCAGGTTGCCATGACAGAGTCATTCTTTCCCTTGTAAAGTGGATCAAGTGGATCAATCTTTGCAACAGCTGGCATCACCGGAGGAATCTGCAATATTTATAAACTCTGCTTGGTGGTTTTTGGGGTAGAAATCAAATTTTGGTGGAATTCTGTACATGTATAAAAGAATAGGTAGCAATGTGAACCCACAAATGTGCTCTCAATGAGGTAAGAGACTTTTGATTAGGTTGCAATTCTGATTAGGAATCATCTAGGGAACAAAAGAACAAGCAAGGTCAGCAAAATAGTCATTCCTTTACTGAAAAGAAAACGAAGCTGCCCATATCGTCTTTGAAATTGGCATTCTTTTGCTAATGTGCCTTACACAGCTATTAGTGCTCATTCCACAATTATTTTGTCGTGACTTTGCCATATGCATTTATCCGCTCATGAATATTCATCCAGGGCCTGCTACTCCCCACATACTGACATATGGAAATACATAGGTCACATAATGACCAAAGAAGTTTACCTTCTGGAATCAATATGTAAATTGAGAAGAGACTTACATTAATGAGTAAAGAATAAATGAATGAGGTTGTGCTCCTTTAATAGGGGCTACACTTCATGGGGACAGATCAGAGAGACTTCGGTAGTAAGGGTGGCACTGTGTCCTCTCCACAACAAAACTTTCATGTTGAAGTCTTCATCCCTAGGACTAGTGACAGGGTGACAGTATTTGGAATTGGATCTTTATGGAGGTAACAAAGTTAAAATGACACCATTATGTGATGTCCTTCTAAAAGGAGGTTTGGATATGGTCACACAGGGAGGGTTCCAAGAATACACAGAATATATGAAATGATAAATTAAGGAGAGAGGCCTAGAGCAGATCTCCCTCCACCTTAGGATCCTGAGAAGAATTCAATCCAACCAGCCCCTTCATCTTTGATTTCCACATCCCAGAGGAAGGACAGCCTAAATTTCTGTTGTTTAAACCACCACATCTAAGAAGATTAATAAGGAACATACTGAATGAAGTGTGGGGGTACAGCCCTGCTTCGTGGGATTCCTGGGCAAAGGTTCAAAGCAGAACAGTTTATGCTGGAGAAGGAAAGAGGACCCATATCTGAGAACATGGAAAGAAATGGGCACAAGAAAGGCAGCAGGGCCCAAAAGGCCTTGAGAAGGAGTTTTCTGGTGGAACAATGTATGGGGTTCAGTGAAGATGCCATAAACAATGGTCTGTGGTACAAGCTTCTATATAGGGCTGTGTATGGAGCCCAGATAACATACATCAAAGAGTGATTTAAATATTTAGCAGTATATCTCAAGGGTTCAGGGTCACAGGCAGGGGGAGGGCCTTCTGAGGACTAGTCAAAAGCCCTTAACCTCTGCCACCACACTTGAAAACATAAACAACTCCATAAGCCATCCTTTTAATCTGCCAAATAGCCACAGCAGGAGATCAACACCAGGAAATCAGTTATCCTATCTAGATATTAAGTTCCTTGAAATATCTAAGTAGAGTATTCTTATTTTTTTAATCAATCATGGTTGTCTTAGAAGTTGAATCCCGGTAGAACCTTAACAGGTAACAGTTGTAAAGTTTGGTAGAGAAAACCTAAGCTCATGGACAGCAAAACACATCATAACACTCATGATGACATCATTCTCTTCAAACCATAGTTTTGCTATCTCTGAAACACATTTCAATTTTTTATCTTAGGACAAATGAACGCTTTAGTGTAGATCTAACTAGTTCTAATTATAGGCTCTCAATAGAAAAACTACTTCATTTCTTTTGTTTTAACTATATTTGTTATCAGGGACATTGAAGTAGAATATAGTTTATAGATTATTACTATATAATCTCTAATCATCGTACTGATACTATCTGAGTGTGTAACGTGTTGGAACAGCAAACTTTGTAACAGAATTATATAACAATCACAGAAACATTAACCTGAAAAAAAAATCCACCACTGAGAACAACTATGGTTATCAGTAGGACAATATGTTTTTCTACAACTTGCATTTTAAAAGACCTATATACTTAGAAAAATACAAATGTGTTTAATATGCATTTGAATAATTTACATGTATTAAATACATATGAGATTATCAATATGTGCAATTAAAAGTGTATATGAATACTTATATATACTTACTTAACTTTATTTAATTAATTAATTAATTAATTAATTTTTTTGAGACAGGGTCTCACTTTGTAGTTCAGGCTGGCTCTGAGCTCACTATGTAGTCCAGGCAAGCCCCAAACTCAGCAATCCTCCTGTCTCTGCCTCCTGAGTGCTGGGATTACAGGCGTGAGCCACCACGCCCGGCTACTTACTTAATTTTAAATGGCAGAACCAAATTTAAAGAGGAATCCAAATATTGGACCACTCGTGTGTGAGATATGTGTGTGTGTGTGTGTATAAAAGCATCTATTTGTTAGTTGTATGTATTAAATTTTGATTGTTTTAACTATATAAATTGAAATTTAAAATTTACTCCCACAGAATTTTGTGCTTTGTTTTTATATGTCTATGGTGTCAAATATGTATGACAGAGAGAAGAGACAGAGAGACAGTCATAAATTATAATAGTTGCTCACTTAACCAATCATAAACTGATCATTGAAAACATTTTATAAGCCAGCATTTAAGTAATCTTACTTCTTAAACTTTTTAGTAATCAAAGACAACACACAAAACACTAACATCAAATATACAACACTTAAATCTACTTTTTTAATTTAATCAAGAGCATCCTAATCAGAAAACCTTTTTATTTTCTAGATAGAAAGCATCAGTCTTTTATTTTCATAAACAATGATATAGTAATTTATTTAACACCTGTTGAGATAAGACCTTAGGAAAATGGGACAAGAAGAAGACACCTATCAGTGGGGAAGCTGGACAAATTGGGGTCCAGGAAAGTTCTATTTGAATGATGTCTGTCTTCTCCAATAGGTTTCTAAATTCAAGGCTTACCAGCCACTTACCTTAACAACAGCTTTAAATGACTCCTCACAGCAGCTGACATTTTTTTTTTTTTGAGACAGGGTCCCCCCCACCCCGCTTCAATCCTCTTCAATCCTTGAACTCTTCAATCCTCCTGACTCTGCCTCCCAAGAGCTGGGATTACAGGCATGAGCCACCACACCCAGTATTGTGCTATGTGGTACTGATTGCTGGTGGGCGAGAGTCACCACACCCAGTATTGCTTTATGTGTTTACTCGTGATTGACCATGGACCTTTCTCTTGCTAGGCAGGCACTGGAAACACTGAACTGAATCTCTGGCCCATTTTTTCAAAAAATACTTTTGGTCATAGTTTTCTTCCGGTATTATCGCCCCAGTCAAATGCAGAGAAGAGCTGAAACCAGGGATGGAATGACTGGTGAGACTTAGGGCCACAGGTACCGTAATCCTTCTGAGGAACAAGAGCCTTGTAGAAGGAACAGCCTGGCCTCTGCCAAAACAACAACCAAACATATACATTTATTCCTATACCTGTGTCCTCTACAAACTATTCATCAACATACACGATGTGAGCTTTACACTTTTGTCATCATCACTATTTTTCCAGAAGGACAAAACATTTATCATATAAAATCTTCTCATAGGAAAACTATATCTTACACTTATAGCTTTCTTTATGTTTTTCACTGTCCTACTGCTTGTAAACTTTTCATAGTCAACTGGGCTCTGGCCACTTGGGAGTTTAAAGGGTCCTTCTCTCCTTTTTTTTTCTTCCTTTCTTCTCAGATTGTCACAATTCTAAACTTGACTGGATGGCAACAGACTTTCAAACAACCTTGAACCTGTATTTTTATCACCAGCAGAAAGCACAGAGAAGAGCAGGTTAATGCATTATTGTGCTTTAAGATTTTTTTTTCCTTTTTGAGACGGTCTCACTTTGTAGTTAAGGCTGGCTCTGAGCTCACTATGTAGTTCAGGCAAGCCTCGAACTCAGCAATCCTCCTGCCTCTGCCTCCCGAGTGCTGGGATTACAGGCATGAGCCACCACGCTCAGCAGTGTGATATGTGGTGTTGATTGCTGGTGGGCGTGAGTCTCCATGCCCAGCATTGTATGTGGTTACCGGGGATCGAACTCAGGACCTTGTGCTTGTGAGGCAGGCACCAGAACCACTGAGCTAACCCTCCGGCCCCTGCTTTAAGATTTTATAAACCATAGGAAATGTTTTATAGCTGAGCAAAAACACCAATTTAAATTGGAAGCCAAAAGGAAATTTATCAGTTAACTATATGTATAACCCAACTCCTTCCCCACCCAGGGAAACTGGCATATCTGCCAGTTCTAGGTGTTGGGTGATGGGTTGGAAGCAGTGGCTCCTGAGGCTCCAGGAGGGGGAAGGGACCAGGGGCGAATCACTTTGTATTTTAGTAAGTCCCCAAGTTTTAGGGGAAAGAGGATAATTGCACCTATTTATCTATACAAGGCCTAAGTTATCACCTGCTGAGTCCCTGAGGTTTTATTTTGGAAAATTTTATTCAACATTTGACATTTTCCCCCCTTGCATGATCTGAACTTTGGTCAGAAGATGTATGGGTGGGGGGTGGGCTTTTGTGACAAAATGAAACAATAAGACTGTGTCATTTGAGCTTTTTGATTTTCATCCAGAGGTTGTCATCCTAAGTCCTTAATGTCAGGTCTGAGAGGACTGTCTGTGGGTATTTCACTCTCTGAGCCTCTTGATTTCTTCCCACTCAAGACTGAGGGGTACATTTACTTCCCATTCTGTTAGTTCACAAGCCCCAGTTTAATTCCCTGGGCACAATTACTTATCTTGCCTTAGGATACTTTCAATTTCAGCCCAAATCAGCTTGAATTCTCTGGAGATTGCCAGGCTCACCTTAGAATATTCTTTTTGTGTCTACAATGATGATGGGACAGGGACAGAATGAGTCAACTATCAAAGTAATACTCAATGAGCTCCACAACCTTCCTCAACTTGATTTGTGCATGAGGCTGTCTGGTCACTGTTGCTCCCTTCAGGCCCTGTTTGCATTATGGAAGTGTTTTTTGAGTCTTCAGCCAATGGCCATGACTTTGCATCCTGCAGAACATTGCAGCTAGGGTTTAGGAAGAGTCAACTTTGGGAGCCAATGCTAATGCTCTAATGTGACAGGCCCACAATGAATACCAAATTGTTGGAAATAACCACCCAGAGTCTAATTGCCAGTGTTTGGAAGAATATACATAAAAACAAGGCAGGAGGTCTCAACTGGGTGGTTTAAAGGTAACTTCTGTAGAAGGCCACAAGCATGAGGCAGCCTGAAAAAAGCCCACTGGCCCCTCTTATCCCTAACTCAGGAGAAGCAGTGACAATTTCCCACTGCTTGGATTGAAGGTTTTCAGACTATCCCAATGGCTACTTTAAGGGAACAATCTGAAGAGTTGGTACACGAAAGGAAGACAGAGAGGGAACAGGGTATAAGGTAAGAAAAACTTCTTGGCTATTGAAAAGTTACATTTAGTCTGCAGTTAGGGTCCCAAGATTTATACAGAACAAACATTTTTCTCTAATCAAAAGGAGAGTGGTACCTAAGTGAATTTAGACTTTAAGGTGGACACATTCCTTGGCTCCTAGTTTGATAAAATAGATCATCTTTATTACATTACTGTTTTCCTCTTTCTCTTAAGGTCCCAACTGGCCAAAGACATGGCAAACACATATATTTGTCAGACAGTAAACTGTTAGTAATTTTCCACACAGGGTATAACTCTTTCATCTTGAAAGGGGACCACATTTCCTTGTTGTTTTCCTAAAGCCACTCTGTCAAGAGAGAGGAGAGTTTGTGTTCCCCAGAACATATTCCTACACACAGAAAGAACCAGTGAAAAGTAGGGAGAAGACCTTGATGAAATCATAAATATTAAATTATAAAGTCAGTGTCTCTGAGAATTTTGTCCACACTTGAGGCCTTCTGATGAGACCCTGTCATGTATCATCTCTCTCAGTATCATAACCACTATGTTGCCTCTGACACAAGTCTGTGATCTCAAGAAGGGAAGCACAGAGGGTATGGGAGACTGGGAAAGAGGATGCAGCCAGAACCCTCAGTGCAAACTACACTCCCCTGGAAACCCCACAGCAAAAGAGTTGACAAACAACGAGCAACAAAATCAGAGCCCTGAGGAAAAGGCTGAGTCTGGGCTCAACTCTTGCTACTCTGAGCAGCAGCAGCAGCAAAAAACCAAATACAACAAAAGCAGAAAGGGGCCAATACCCAAAGATCACCACACCGTTAGTTGGCATGAAGACTTCACACCCATAATGCCAGCATGCATGGGCAATCCGAGGCCTTCACATCCAAAATCTTAGCATACATAAAACAGGATGATTATCCACAATAATCCCTGTATTTGAAGATCCCATAGAGCAGGGCAGGCATTCTCAAATGGGAGTAAGTCCCAGTAAATAAGTCCTAAGGCCAATCATTTCAGTGCAGTAATCCTTGTGGTTTAAGACATTGGTTTAGGCAGAGACTTTATGAACAAAACTTCTATAGCATGAGAACTAGAAGAAAAAATCAACAAACGGGATCTCATCCTACTAAAAAGCTTCTGGACAGCAACAGAAAACAGTGGCACTGATAAAAGACAGTCAACAACATGGGAAAAAATATTTACTAGCTGTTTGACAGAAAAAAGGGCCATTATATAGAATATATAAACAACTTAAACAAATCAGTCCCCCCAAGTTTAAAGACCTCATTCAAAAATGGGTATCTGAAATCCTGGTAGTTTAAGATGCCACAGGGCACGTAGATGTCCATAGTAATCCCACTACTGGATTGCAGGGCAGGGCAGACACCCTTAAATACAAGTAAATAAGTCCTAAGTTGAGTAAGTCCTTCGCAGTTCCCCACAGAGTGTAGCAGGATAAAACAGACTTGGAGTTGAGAGGGAGCACAGAATGGCATTCACTGAAAAGAGAGAAAGGAACATGGAGGCACCATGGGAATGAGAGTCCGGGACAGGGAAGTTTGCTTCCCTGGCAGGAGATGCCATACATCCAGATGTGCAGTCTGGCAGTTAGGTGTTTCTTCCTTGAAACTGGTAACAGGTTGGAATGCAAAATGAAGTCATGGGCTTCTGCCCTTCCTGATTGGAGGGTTCCAGTCCACTTGGGAGTTGGCAGCCCAGTGGACAACAGCTGTTCCTGCAACACCTTCTCTGCTGGAAGTTCATCTCCTAACTGTACAAAAGACAAGGGTTTGCGTTAAACAGAACTACACAAGCAGGGTGTGGACTGGCCAGACTCTATTTTGAGAAGGAGAACAAATCGTGTGAAAGAAGTCATGGCCACACTGAACCAACATCCCAATCTGAGGACCAGAGTCTACAGCCTACATCTCCAGAATATGTCCTGGAGCTGGGGATAGTTGATGATGAGATCACAGGACAGCCAGGGAAGTGGGTGGGGGTTGGGAGTGGAAAGAGGACATCTGTGAAGGAAACCAGTAAGGATGAAGACTACAATTGAAATAAGTAGTGATTTGAAAAGCCAAACATAGGAGAAAGGAAAGGCAGGAGGTGGGGCAATGATGGGTAGTGGGTAGAAATCCTATTAATTAGGACAGGTTTTAGGATTTGACATCTGACAGTGGATTGTGAAAGTGGTGACTGAAGCTGAATTTGCTTCTACCAGCAGGGAAACATCTATATCAGCAAGTTAATAGGCACATGTGTGTGCACAATGGAAAGCACAATTGGGTTAAGATGGAGATCAGCAGATGGTAAGGATGGAACCAAAACTTAAAGCAGGTGGGAGGCAAGAAATTTGGGACTTTAATGGAGGGAGGCAGTTGGTTTCAGATCACTAGAGGCTAAATTCCACATGGAAGTGGCATATGGGACCTGGATTTCTTTCCTCAGGGCTGTGGGAAGTTCCCAGTCCTCCACTTGGAGGCTGTATTCAAAAGAGGAAGGGAGACTGGTCCTCAGCTTCTGAGGAGGAGGAGCAGAAGGACATGCTGGGTGTCACTGGTGGAGATCCTCGTCTAGCCTCATACTGCATCCCTCAGGGGCCTTCCCAGAGGAAGCAGAGAAAATCCTCTTCTTCACACGTGGAATCAGAAGCACAACAAGAGAAGTATTAGCAAGGGGCTCCAGATTCAGCTCTAAGGGGGAAGCCCAGCATCTCACCTCAGTCCTCTGGACACAAATGGAAGAGGAAAGAGCCAATGTATAAGGAGAATGAGGAGGAAGGAGGGTTCTGCTGCTCGAAGATGTCCCCCTTCCTTATCTTATCCCCCATGGAAGACCTCAGGCTGCCACCTCACAAGAGATGGCCTTGTTCATTGAAGAGACACAGAATCATCATAGTGACTCCACCCTGTGTCATCCACCCACATAGGTGTCATGGAGAAGCCTCGTGCCATGAAGAAAACGAGGAGGATGAAGCAGCTGTCATCAGTGTTTTTGCCTGAGGACCATGCTTCCTTCTCCAGACTGCTGTGTAGAGAACCCCTCCCACGATAGCACCTGCAACCTGGTTATTCAGGACCGTAGGAGTCTACCAGTCACACCTCTCTCCCATGGAAGGGAGCATCCTGTGAACATGAGCTGTCATTTACGGGTCTCCACTGCCAAACATCCCCAACATAAAAAAGATAGTGATGAAACACACAATATTTGTCCACATGTGACAGAATAAAGCTTGAGTATGATGGGGCCTTTTAACACACGGCACCTGCTGATTCCTGAATGGGAACAACTGCAGCACTTGAGCGTGAACTTAGTTGTGATCACACCTGAATGGGACCACCACAGAGAAAAGGACTTAGATGACTTCTGACATCTAGGGTGGTGGATTTATATGCTATAAGAGGCCACTGAAGCCTGCTCTGTGGTTCTAACCTGGACAATAATGGCTGCAAACAGGACCTCGAAGTTCCTCCTGCAGGCATCAAGGTTCGTGGTTAGCCTTTTTGCTCTCCTTCCCATTATCATGAATCTGGAAACATCTAGCCAAGTCTCCCAGCAAGAAGTGGTTTTCTTCCATGTTGTTCTGCTCACAGTGAAAAACCATACCAGGTGGCAACCTAACACTGAGCTCTCCTCACAGGGGATCCTGAAATGAAAAGATTTCTGGCCTGGGACATGAACTGAAAAGGATTCAGTAAGGTATGGTCTTTGCACTCTAGCAAAACCTTGGCTGTGCTGAAGCATGGAGAATGCAGAATTCCAACCCTGCTATCCCCTCAGTCCCTCCTTCATGCTCTTTCTTCAGCCTCCAACCCACCAGACCCATGTAGGCCCAAACATTTTCTCCCTTCCAGGCCTGGGCAGTCATGGGGACTGGGTGAGCACACCAGCCTCTAACTGGATCTTCTGGGATCTGGCGAGAAATCACTCTTCCTTCAATATGAGTTCTACAGATGGTGCTGCCCGAAGCTCCTGACCCCTGCCCTTCACTCTGGGGAAACCATTTACTCTCATTTAAAGGACCCCAATCACATGTGAATAACCACAGTGCCTTGTGTTAAAGCCTCTGCAAGTGCCATCACTGGCTAGCTGAGCCTCTATTCACTTGAATGCTTTCAGTTGCAAAAGACCAGCAGCAATCTGGCTTTGCCCAAGTAGCCAGGCCACCTGACACTGGAGTCTGTTCTCCGAGTAGAGCCCTGATGTCCTTCCATACCTTCCTAACACATCCCTCCTCCTTAGAGTGTGTCTACCCTCTGACTGTCCTCCTTGCTCCCCATCGGTACCTGCTGGCCACAGTCATCATGTACTTTAGCTGTGCTGGCCTCTTTCCCTGACAGTTCCAGAGCATCCATTTCTTCTTGGCTCTGTGAGTACTGTGTCACCCCAAGAGTGCTTGGTAGGTACCTCTGTGTGTGGGTGTGACAACTCTAAACTGTCTCCTACATTTGATCCTCTTTATACACCTGAGTCTTTGGAAAATGAAGCTGAAACAATAATACTGTTCCAATAGTTTTCTTTTTCAAGCTTTCATTCTACCATCTTGTCACTTACAGAATGGAAGCTGAGGAAAGAGAAGCCCTCAGAGAGCACAGGGCAGAAGAAAACACTTGTCGGCCTCAGTTCATAGTCCAAAGAGCAGACATGGCACATCACTCAGATGGCCTCTTCCCTTGGCAATACCAGTGTCTTTCTCTCCCTCTCCTCAGTATCTTCAGGGCTCACAACCCAAGCGTGAACACTGTGCAGGCGAAACCTGAATGTAGCGTGTTGCCTGGTTGTCTTGCTGACAAGCAGGGCACAGGTTATATCTCTGGTACCTGATCATCATTTGGAAATCTGGGCCTTCAGATCCATTGCCACATGTCTACTTACCTTCCTTATTATATCATCTAGACCCAGGCTATAGAGATCCTCTTCATTTCATCTACTGTATGATTTGTCACTGAAACAGCCCATCATCTTCCTATTTCTTTCATTCCCTTCATGGCTATTTCCAAACAGGGTTTGTCTGCCATCTTGGTTTTTCCCCCCATCCCTTCTTACATTGAACCCAATTCATATTCTGGAGTTTCAAGTGCATCAAACCATCCGCAATTTGATGGCTGGGGTGGTGCATAGTTGTATTCCCAGCCGTTGGAGAAGCCATGGGGCAAGGGTTTTTTGAATCTAGGTGCCAATGACTAATATCCAAGATCAAAGGCAGGTCAGTAATACCCTGTTCCAAAGCAACAAACCTGGGCATGTTTGACTACTCCTGTAACCAGTGCTTACTGTGAGATTGACTTAGGACAGTGGCAAGGCTGAACTATGATCTGGAAAACCACTAAAATCACAAGACACTATTTCCAAAGACATATTCCACTTTGGGTTGTTTCAAAGACTTAGCTCTCACACAGTCAATGTTCAGAGGGAAGTAGGTTTTAGGGATAAGTGATGAGGGAAAAAATTCGGAGGTTAGAAAAAAAAGAAAAGAAAAAGCTTATGCATGTAGGGGTGGAGGGTTGTAGCGTATGTATGGGCATAAATGACAAATAAGTCATGTCATATACTGGTACAAGTTCTCAATATTGAGTGTAATCATGATGTGTATATATAATGTACCAATAAAGATTCAAATTTTTTAAAACATAAATATTCGCCACCTTTTTCAATCACCCCATGTAGGTTGTTCTTAATGATAAGCTCCCATTTCCTGCCAAGTGCTGTGATCTGGGCCTCTATTCATTATGTTCTCACCATCACTGAAGCTCTGTATAGACAGAACTATTTCTAATGAACAAACAACAGGGCATGGAACCTGGCAGGACTTCACACAGAGAAGTTCTGAATTCCTGTAAGCATCCAGGGACCTGTCCCCAAGGAGCCACAGTTCTGCCACAGCTGTCAACCTTATTCAACAACACTCATACCCTACTGGTAGAAAGGATACTTCTCAAATATTCAAATGTGATACAATATTACCCTGTCTGGTTTCTCAAAGGGGAAAATGAAATCATCAGTAGAAACTGCTTCATGAATTTCTTTAATGCTAGTATTTAAAAACACTCCCTTCCATGTGTAGAGAGAGCACACAAGGCCAGGCCACTGAGTGCTTTGCTCCTAGGAGCACAAGGACAACCCCAAACCTGGAGCACAAGGTGAATCCTACTGACCTGTTCACACTAAGGGACTGGACAAGAGCAAAGGGGGACACTTGGAAGGTCTGTCAGTCTGACTGGGGTCACTGGGTAAAAGAGTGACCATGAGGATGATTTTGTTTTCTCTGTGGTATTCCTAGGATTTTTCTATATTTTCTTATTCTCTATTCCATCACATAAGGTACTGGAGGGATGTAAAATATATACACTCTCCTCAGTGAGATTCTTTTAAGACAAATTCTCCCACCAGCACTACTGATGAGCTGATGTGGCTCATCAGCACATAGTTAAAGGCTCATCAGCAGACAGTTAAAAGCAGAAAGGCACGTCCTCATCAGTGCATTGGAAAGCCCTGCCTCACCTCCAGCTCTGAGCAATGGGCAGCCTCCCTCAGCTCCCAGACCAGGCATTGGAGAGGGCCTCACACACACAAGGGGCCAAGGCTGTACTGAGCCACCACACAGATCTTCAGAGACATAGCCCTTAGTGTGAGGTTTTCTGAAGAACTGCAAGTGCATCTTCTCTGGAATGGTATTTCCTTGGGTAGCTGCAATATTTGGGTACATTTCCACAGCTTTGAGACCCTTGATTCTGACTGTTTTCCAAGTATCATCTCATTGTCATGGAGAAATGAATTTACTTGACTAGTTAAGAAATCCTATCACCTAAGACTTTGTAACCAGGCTTTTTATACATGTCAGAATAAAGTGAGAGCCATCAACTTTAATGTTTCAAAAATTCAAGAACTGCTACGCTTGGCTAACAAAATCAATTCAAATTTGCTTCAAAACTCTAATGTTGACCTTCCCAGTCATGTGCCCCCAGCTCTTTCCCCATATGATTCTGCCCCTGGGCTCATGTCAAACACTTCTCAGAAGATGCACTCATTTTATACTGAGATGAACAAACCCTAATCTTTGGCCTTCATTTCACTTTCTGTGCACTAAGCATGATCTTCACTGTACTTAAAAGGTTATGACCATAGAGAAATAGAAGATGATTTGTAGATTTAAAGGGTTTACTTATGGATCTTCATAGAAAAAAGTGTATTTTAGACCTGGTGGTTTTAAGGCCTTAGGGCTTGGTTGATGCTAGGGAAGATCTCTCAGCCCTATGAAGACATTTTCTGTTTAATATAGTTGGAACCACATTTAACTTGATGTTGGAAACTCTGAACTCAACAAAGATGCATCTCTTCTAAGCCTTCATGGATTGTAAGAAATACTGTACCAGAAACTCTCTCACTTGGCCATGCTAGGACACAGTATTTTTTTCAATTACAGTCGCTGAGAAAATAATTACACATGATACTTAAATGGGAAAGATCATTATGCTCTCAAATAAATGTATCTTCTCAATAATCCACAAAATTTTTCTGATGCTCAGAGCCAAGAAAGACAGAGAGAGAGAGAGAGAGAGAGACAGACAGACAGACAGACAGACAGACAGAGAGAGAGAGAGAGACAGAGAGACAGAGAGAGAGACAGAGACAGAGAGAAAATGAGAGAGAGAGAGAAGAGAGAGGGAGGATTATGTTAATATTCCAAATGCATGAAGTGTATAACATGCTTTTCTGCCAAAGGCAACTACTCTGGACCCTTTTTCCCATCTTCAGCACCAAACACTCGACCACTGTCCCCAACTGAAGCTCCTCACCTTAGATCCCCACTCCCACCTCCAGCTCCTCTCCCTCTGCCTTGCTTCTATCCCCAGCTGTGCACTTCAGAGGTGATCACTACTAAAACAAAACCAGTGAGAACAAGGCAGTCTGAACTCATTAGATTCACATTTCTATTGCTCCAGATATATTGAGGGACATCCATCCTTATCCCTGTTCATCTTAGCTTGAGAGAGCTGATTTATGGAGCCATTTATGGCTCCAAAGGCCATAAATGGAGAAGGAAAAACCTACCAGTGCTTCCATTGCTAAAAGCCTACAATTTCCAATATGAAACCTCCCCAGCAAGGTGGAAATAAATGAGTGCCAAGGCCCAGGAGCATAGTGTCTGTTCCAAATGCAGGCCACCATATCTGTCCAGGAGATACAGCCACTCTTTCAACCATAGGATGCCCACTGTCCCCAAGAAGTTCACTCTTTCAGACACAGGCTGGATGTCATCAAAATCTGTGCACAGGCTACAGCGTCCCCTGTAGGCCGGAAATCCTCCAGATCTCCTCAAAGGCCTAACTCTTCCCTGCATAGGAGTCCTAGCAGTTGCAAGGCACCACCCTCCCTGAGCTCCTCGCGAGGCGCCCTGGCTCCCGGAGCCCTTGTCCACACACTGCCGCTTCTTGAGCTTGGGCTCCCCAAGAGCGGGGTTCAGGCCAGCTGTGAATTTGCTTCTCTGTGCTGCTTCCTGCTGCCCTAGACCACTGCCTAGAAAACCCAGTCTGGGCTGTATGTCCCCCCCCTGGTGCGGCCTCCATGCTTGCCGGCACCCCTCAGGGCCCCTGTGAGCAATACTGAGAGCGAAGGTGGAGAGGATCCCAATGCCTGAGCCTTGGCCTCACGCATGCACCCTGTGGCCCATGCCCTTTCCATGGGCTAGTGTGCTGCTCCCTGAAGCCTCTTCACATCTCCTCAGAACACTGGTGGTCCGTTCAGGTTCATCACATCACATTCTTTGGGGACCGTGCAGGTCCCCAAAGAATTGGGCTGGAGTTTCATTTTTTTTATTGGTACATTTTATGTGTATGTTATATATACACATCACAATTACACTCTACATTCAGAATTTGTACCAGTGTATGACACAATTTAATTCTCATTTTCCCCTTTCCCTATCCACTCTGCCACCCCCTGCCCCTATATACACAGCTTTGTTTCCTTATTTTTACATCAATACTTTTCTTTCCTCATTATTTACCCCTAAACCCATTTCCCTTTGAATATTTACTATTTCACAATAGTGATCATGTATTCTAGAACACATTTACAACTTCAGTTTCTCATACTAGAGGAAAGATATGATATTTACCCATCTGTAACCCATTTATTTCACTTATGAGTATGTCCTAAAGGTACGTTCACTTGAGGGTGGCAGTTTTTAATTGACTCTGGCACTAGGAAAGACACAGCTCAGCTCAACCTCACAGAAGGCCGCATCAGGGCGCACAGAGCAGAGGCTTCTACGGTGACCAGTCAACGGTCCTGGTGGCCTGAAAAGAGGCAGCATGCTGTGTGCCCACGCTGTGAGTACCTGAGCAGCTGCAGTGACTGTGGGGTCTGTGGAGGGACCAGGACTGCGGCATGGAGGCGTCTTGGGACAGCATAAAGTCATGGAGTTTGCTCACCACTTGGAAAAGTTCATGAGAAAATGAAAGAAAAATGTTGCAGGGCCTTCCAAAGTGTGGCCTCCACAAGCCCGGTAGACTCTCCCCACAGTGCTGGACACCTGACAGCACGGGACACACCTGGGGAGAGGTCATGGTGGGTGTTGATTTCTGGTACCCGGAACTGATGGGACACACCCTGCCACAATCACACCTGGAGATCAACAATCATTACCTCTACCTGTGCCCTAGGACCAGACTGAGTTTACAACTTGACACCATTAGTGAGCTGGGTTAAATTCACTTACAGGTTCTCAGTGTGAAATATCAGATTTATTTTAAATAAAAGAATCTAACAGAGAAAAAGATTGGGAATAATTAATAAGTGGAATTTCTTTCTACCCAATGTGTCTCTAAGTGGTTACAAATCCAGACACTTTCTCACCTGAAGTTTCAACATAACTTCCCTAGCATCACAGAAAGAATCCACAGGGAAACCTTGATCAACTGCATAGAAAGCCAGGAAAAACCATAAAAATAATGATGCCAATGCAAGCTGGTCCCTGTGTCCCAAGCAAACACAACCCTTCCAGGTACTCTGAAAAAATCAGGTACTTCTTCAGGCCTTAACAACCCAGAAGGGGTACCTTGACTCACATAAATGGACAAGGGCGAGCAAGTGTTTTTGTCAACAGCAATAATAAGTGTATTTTGGTAAACCCTGCCTATCATGTTTGTTTTCACCCTGCAAGGGAAAGTAAGCCATAAATAAAACCAATACAGATGATTAAAATCTGATTTTTTTTCTTTTCACAGCTACACTCAGAATTTCACTTACCTATGGGATGAAGCAAGTCTTGAGCCCCAGCCCATACATCTCCACTGTTCTGCTTCCCACTCACTTCATAAGTTCACCGTGTAAGTCAGGTGTAGCCCTATGTACCTGTAATCCCAACACTCTGAGAACCAGAACAGGACATGCAGAAATTGAGCCCAGGGTGGACGCCTCCTTCTCTTCTCAAGAACCAGTCTGGAAAAAATGAGGCAAATATGAGCTGGGATATAGTTCAGTGAAAATGGCTCCATATTCAATCACCATTTCCACAAAAACAATTTTTAAAAATTGAAGTATAGGCTTGCCTGGGCTACATAGTGAGCTCAGGGCCAGCCGGAACTACAAAGCAAGACCCTGTCTCAAAAAAAAAAAATTGAAGTGTATATACTGTAAGAGGCAAAAGTATTTTATATTTGCCCATATGGCATCAACCATGATAATAACTCCTTATTCTTAGACTTAGCTCAGTACACCAGCAGATAAGACACACAGGCTGTACAAGACTCATCCCAGATGAGAGACTTCTCCATTTCTGAGGAGACAAGAGATTCAAAAACATGGCAGATAGAAATACAGGGGAAGAAGGAATTACAAAGGAAAGTGGGAGAAACAAGTGTGGGATGTAATAGATTGTTGGGTCAGACTGTGAACACCAGAGCCCAGACCATGAGGGATGGGGGCAGGGACTTCTACCAGTTAGGAATTAAGGCACAGAGCTTCTCAACTGGAGTGTGCTTTCTTTCTGTGTGGCCAACACTCTCTCCAGAGTGTACACCAAAAGCCTTACTTTTGCTATTTTAGCACATGAATTAGGATTTTGTTCTTGACTTTTGGGGAGTTAATCAACTAGACAAATGGGATCAGTTGTTCATATATGTCTACATCTATATCTATATATGTATATACATGATTCTTTCCTGCTCTACTGAAGCAAGAAGGTAGTATAGTACATCTTCGATTGAATGCTATCTTTATTAAGTTACATATGGAGCTCAAGGATCAATAGGAATAATACTATGCAGAATAGGACAGTAGAGTCCCAATGTTAGGACTGCTTTGAAACACCATTTGTAGGGCTTATGTGAAGTGTAGTATACATACAAACTTCCTAATTTTTATTGTAATTGTCGGAACTATTCACCATCACCAGCAGGCAGAGTATGGGAACACATGTATCAGATGAGAAGAGTGACAAGTGACGGATTAGATCTGATGCTTTTCCCTTTAGAGGATGTGGTCCCACATTGGGAAACAAAAATTTGCAAATAAGATCTCAGACTCTACTTGTCCATGTTTGCAAGAATGCACTCAGGGGCCGGAGGGTTAGCTCAGTGGTTCCGGCGCCTGCCTTGCAAGCGCAAGGTACTGAGTTCGATCCCCGGTAACCACATATAATGCTGGGTGTGGAGACTCACGCCCACCAACAATCAACACCGCATACCACAATGCCGGACGTGGTGGCTCACGCCTGTGATCCCAGCACTCGGGAGGCAGGGACAGGAGGATTGCTGAGTTCGCGGCGGCTTGCCTGGGCTACATAGTGA
>PVIC010013354.1:0-38225 GCA_004025085.1 Thryonomys swinderianus
GCCTCCCTGGACCTTTTTTTTTTTTTTTTAAGATAAGGGCACTAATTCTACTTATGAAGGCTGTGCATTCATGACCTAATCACTTCCTAGAGGTCCCATCTCATACTAATCACATTGGGATTAGATTCAGTGTATAAATTGTCATAAGGTAGGGGCACAAATATTCAGACTGTCCCAACATGTATTTACTGTTTGAAGCTGTTTGAGCTCTATTTTATCAAAAGTACTTGAGATAGGTCACAGCTTTGACATATTCCTTTTGATTTTATACTGGCTATTCATAAATTGTATTATACTGCCATGCAAATATTTACTTATTTTTATGAGTGCCTGTTTGGAGTATATAATGATTATACTTACAATAGGAAGTTGGTATATGCATATAATGCATCTTATTTCTTTTTTGCCCCCTGTCCTTTCCATCATTCCCTGCCCCTTTCAACTCTTGATTCTCTTCTCATTTGCAATGGCTTTACTTCTATTTTATCTTCACTTCCTTTTTTAATTTGAATCTTTATTGGTACATTATATATACACATCATGATTATGCTCAACATTGAGAACTTGTACCAGTATATACATGACTTAATTCTCATTTTTTCCCCTTCCCCTACCCACCCTACAGCCCTTCCCCTATATGAACAAGTTTGTTTCCTTTATTATCATCAGATGTTTTTTCTTTCTTCACTTCTTTTTTCCATTTCCTTTCTTTCCCCTCCCTCCACTCTACCTCCATTTCCTATTCCTTTTCCCCTTTGAAAAAAAATTCTCTCCTTTTTATTATCTATCATTTATTTCACTTTTTATTTATATTTTGGGGATTTATCACATAAAAGAAACTATGTGATACTTAAGCTTGTGCATCTGATTTATTTAATTTAATATTAGGATCTTCAGGTGCACACACTTACCTACATTTGTCTCATGTCACTTCAGTCAATATTTAATGCTCCATACATCAGAAAGAACTGCCAAAACTCCTCTTGCCCCTGCTCCTGAAGTCCGGTATCCCATTAGTGTCTCATCTACCTATCTCTCCATCCACCCATCCACTGTCTACCCCAGTCATCCACTGGCTAAGCATGTACTTTATCATGAGGATGAGGGGATAAATCAGACATATCCTTCAAGTTGCTCCAAGGGAGTTAGAGAAGACAAACAGAAATGCAGTAATTTCAGCATAGTGTTATAGATTTTATAATAGATGAACATCAAAAGCAAAGAATAGATTGGGCCACTGGTTCTCCTTCTTCTCAGAGTAACAATCATGCAGACTGTGAGGGTGAGAAAACAGCTATTTGAAGGCTTTATTTTCTTTGCATCATGAAGAAATACTTGCTTGTTAAGTCTTTACATTTCAGATAGGAGGAGCTGCATTTTCCTTTGTAAAATAATATCTTGAGCAGGGCACCTGGAAAACTGGGTCTGAAGGAGCCCCAGAGGAATTTCTGAAGGAGATGAGAATAGGTAGAAGGTATTTTAAGGCTACCACAGTGAAGAGGGCATGTCCCAGTTCCTCCTTTGTGCACTTTACTTTCTTCCTTACCTGCCTGAATGGTTTTGGCTCTCTTCGTTAACCACACAAGGACACTGCTTTTTGTTTCATCAAGTGAAAGACAATTTAAGAAAAAATTTTTCTTGGAGGCCTGAGATGGGAGAAAGAGTAGGAAAAGAGAAACTACAGGAACTAGCCAGAATGTGAGAACAAAGTACCTCAGATCCCTCAGCAGCTCTGTCCTCTGAGTGGCTGGTTTATAACAGAGAAACCCAGAGACCACTGTGCTGTTGCTGGGCTGTCTTACTCTGAAACAGAAGCATCAGCACAAGCACTGTTGAGAAATTGATGGAACATTTGACCAAATGTGGTTTTATATTTCTGAATACACATCATGAACCTCATGTTTTGTTCTTGAACATACTCTTAGCTCAGGCAGATCCTGGCAAAGGGATGAGCAGCTGGCTCCAGACTCCTGCCTCTCACTCCAGTGCTCAGGGCTCTGCTGCATTGTGAATTCCAAGGTGGGTCCAGATTTTTTTCTGGCTGCTAGAAGCACCAGACTCCAAACACTTAGTCTCCCTTCAGGTTTGTCCTTCTTTCCTCACATACAAACAGACACAGTCTGCTCCAGCTTCCAGGCCAAGTGGTGAGCAGCGATCTCCAACACTATACCATTTGGGTCCCACCAAGTATCTACCCTCCACCCCCAACAGTTATTACAAGTTATTGTTCACATTTCCAATGGACTTTTTGTTTTCTTTGTGACTGAGTCTTGCTTTGTAGTTCAAACTGGCCCTGAGCTCACTATGTAGCCCAGGCAAGCCTCCAACTCAGCAATCCTCTCTGCCTCTGCCTCCTGAGTGCTGAGATTACAGGCGGGAGCCACCATGCCACGCACTGAGGTATGTGGTACTGACTGCTAGTGGGTGTGAGCCACCACGCCCAGTATTGTTGTATGTGGTACCGGGAATCAAACCAGGGTCCTTGCACTTGCTAGGCAGGCACCAGAACTACTGAGCTAAATCTCAACCCCCCCCCCATAGACTTTTACTAACATGAGCTGATGAAAATTTTCAAATACGGAGAAAAGTTGAAATAATTCTGCAGAATATCCCTGCATTCCCACCTTTTAATAGGCCTGCCCTTTAATCTACTCATCAATCTAAGATGATTTTGTATAGATTCACCTGAGGTAGTAAGACAGCAGAGAACCCCTGTGTGCCCTTCACTCAGGTTTCTCTAGGGATAGAATCTCACAAAGCCACATCATAGTATCACAACCAGATACTGACCTTTGTTTTGTCAGATACAGAACATTTCTACCACTACAAGAATCTCATGTGTTCTCCTTACAGAGCTACATTCACTTTCTCCCTCTTGTCTTCTTAAGGTCTGGCAGTCACTAGGTTCCCATTTCTGTCATCCTGAATTTTCAGGATGTTATATAACATGTGACCACAAAGTGTGCAGCCTCTTGCGACTGGCTTTTCTTTGTCCTCAGCATAATCCTATGGCTATTCACCCAGGCTGTTGTGTGCATCTGTAATTCACTCCCCGCACATCAATAGCACATCAAGATCCTGGACAAATTTGTTGAAGGAACATAGTACTGAGAATCTCTCCTTTTTAAAAAAGAAATCAATTTCTCCAGGGTTTGACACATTGTAATTATTGGTCACAAATGTTTTGAAAACTTTCCGGTGTGATTTTTGTATGTGTGATTTTGAGAAAGGCATAAAAACGTCAGTGGCAATATTCATCTTGCATGAAATATTTGAACTTTATGCTGCACTAAAACAATAAATTGTCTCTGTAATAAGACATGGGCAATTAAACAAGCAAGAGGAACAACTCATGTAGCTTGAGCTGAATGGAAGCAGTGCAATGGCAGTAATGTAATCACAGTCCAGGAGCCAGAGGAAGGACGTGCACCCAGGAGAGGTGACGACTGGATGTTTCTTTATACAATGGAGAGGGAAAGTGTAATTTAATTTGCAAACAGCAATCTTCAGAAATCAATTAGGAGTTTATTCCAAAGAGAGCAAATGCCAGTGCGTGATTTATGGAACTCTCCACATAAGAATGGAAATTCCACATTTAGGCCCCAAAGCTTGCCCTGCATCTCCGAAGGAAAGACTTCCTGGGGGTAGCATGAACTGGCAGCCTGATGGGGCTGAGGGAAGAAGAAGCCTTTTTCTGACCGCTGCCTGGAAAGGTAAACCAGGCACATGAGAGGGAGGTCTTCATTCAGGGACAACGAGGGCCCTTCTGTGAAGCCAGCAATGGATGAGTGAAAGGTAAGGGAGGCTTCCCAGTGAGTCCTGTGTAGGGGTGGAAGCTGCGAGGACACCGACCCAGATGCCTGGGACTGATGCTCTTTCACAAGTTTCTGTTGAAAACATAGAAACAGAAAGACACAGAAACCTGGGGCAACTAGGGAGGGGTACAGAGGAGGACTGGCAGGTACCTGCTAGAGGAGGAATGGCCTGCCCTAGGGAGCAGGGAAGCACTTCTTTATGTCTGTCTCTTCTTTTGGATACTTGGCTCAGATCCACACTACCTGGCCTTTCTCACAGTGCTGTGGACTTGCTTTTTCAGTCATCTCTGGAATCTGTAACTCAGGTTTCCCTTCCTGTATATCTCAGAACACAGATCTAGGTGTGGCCCATGCTTGTGAAGCCTATGTAAGCACGTGAATGCAAGAACATGTCTGTGCCAGCAGAACTGCCCAGGTTTCCTGGTTATCAGCACTTCCCAGATTAACGTTTGGCTCATAGTTGTTAATCAATGCTGCTTACATGGCTAAAATTAATAGCTCTCCTTTCTCTGTTCTAGGAATTAGGTTAAATGTCTATCAGGTATTATCTCATTCAATGTCCAAAATGATCTTAAGTAAGATTTCCAGTTCTACCTCCATTTTTTTTTCTTCAAGAAAACTGAGTATCACAATGACTGAATAATTTGCCCAAGATCATACTAATAACAGAAGTCAGGCCTGGAACTCATTACAGAGCATATGACTTCAAAGCCCATGATGGAAACTGTTCCAGTACATTGTATCTAGAAAGGATGGGTAAGTAAGTCTACAAATCCTAAACTCACCCAGGGACCTGTTGAGGTGGGAGAAGTGATCTAAGTGGCCTCACCAAAATACCCATTCTGCAAAAGTGTCTTTTGATGCTCAGAAACCACACATATTTCTGGGCCTTCTGGACTGTAAAGGATGAAGTGTAGTTTTGTGTAAGTTTTGGGTCCTCAAGAAGAGATTCACCTGAGATGCTCAATTTGATCTTTATTTTGTCACACATGATTCGTCTTGAAAAAGTCAACCCTGTGGACTGTAGCAATTGGAATTTAGCAGTCCTAAGATCAGGGTTCCAATGTGAGGCTTGTGGAGATAAAGCTTTTTTAGCAACCAAATAAGTGCTATGGCATTCAAACTGGAAATTAGAAGAACTTATAACACAATAGATGCAAGCCTGGGAAAGGGAGAATTCCAAGCTCTCGATGTTCCTAGTCTGTCTGTGGGGAATTTTACCCAGCATCACAGCAGACACTATCTATTACAGTGAATGTTGACATGGCAAAAAGCCAAGTGAATAGGTTCTAGATCTCTCTCTGGAAGTAGGAAGTGCATCTCTTAGAAAGTGCTCACTTAAGGGCTCAGCACCGAAGGGATCTTTCAGCTTCCTCCAGGGACTTATTCATAAGATCCAGGCCCTGCAAGGGGCTGGCATGGGTCCTTCTCTGCTTTGGAGAAGGTCTTTCTCAAACAAGTTTCAGTCAAGAGGATCCAGTGTTCAGCAAAAGCAGTCATCACCAGGTTTAAGAGGCTGAAGAGGTTAAAGTACATACAAATGCTCTAGAAAATTGCTCTTGTTTGGAACTGTGCTAGAAAGCACACTCTAAGCAAGACTTTCCTCTGAGCAATGAATTCCTTCATGCATAACCCAAGATAAAGACTTGTTGCTGGCTCGAGGTAAGATTTCAGTTCTGGCTCAGAAACAGGGTCATTTAGAGGAGTGAGCGAGATATTGCTTAATGAACTCTACCTGGACTCAGCAGAGGACAGTGGCAGAGTTGGCATCTTAATTCTGCCATTTACAAAGCCTGCTTTTGTTGAGCATGTGATTTTATTTTTTCTGGGTCTATTTTCCCCATAGTAACAGTCAGAAAAAAGTGAGGCTATTCATTTCTTATAATCATGACAAGAATAGTTTAGAGTAAAATAGTAGTTCCTAGAGGATGGGGAGAGTGAGGTAAAGAGAGGTGAAGAAAGGTTAATGAGGAATTCTTGAGCTGTAGTTACACTGACAAAACAAGTTCTGATGTTCTTTCCATAATACCTCGATAACAGATGATGATAACATAGTCTATAGTTCCTAAAAACTAGAAGGAAAGATTTTGGGTGTTTTCACACACACACACACACACACACACACACACAAATAGTGTATGAGGTTATGTCTGGAAACATTACAGGCTATCCCAGAAATGTACAAAACTTTTATGTAAATGAAAAAATAAAAGAATAAACTTTAAAAATAGAGGCAAGAGGGCCAGAGGGTTAGCTCAGTGGTTCCAGTGCCTGCCTCACAAGTGCAAGATCCTGAGTTCAATCCCTGGTAACCACATACAATGCTGGGCATGGAGACCCATGCCCACCAATAATCAATACCCCATACCACAGTGCCGGGCATGGTGGCTCATGCCTGTCATCCCAGCACTTGGGAGACAGAGACAGGAGGATTGCTGAGTTCCAGGCATGCCTGGGCTACATAGTGAGCTGAGAGCCAGCCTGAACTACAAAAAGTGAGACCCTGTCTCCAAAAAAAAAAAAAAAAAAAAAAAAGGCCAGAGATAAATTATTTAGGTACAGGACCTGAAATATGAGTTAAATGATATGGCTGCTATTTGGGGGCTACATTTGTTATCTAAAATTATTAAGGACAGCTGTTGCATTATTTGGATAATTTTAGAATTTAGAGAGGTGACATGGGATGTACAACTTACACTATACAACACCCCCTCAGAGTTGAGAGTACTACTGTGTCATCAAAAATGTTATTTCTGTGGCTAAAATGGAGCATTTCCATTAACCAAAAAATTTCTTTTCTCCCAAATGTGTTTGATCATCAAACATATGAGAAGACTAACTCTTTTCAGAGCCTTCTGAATTTTGGATACAGGGTTGTTGACCTGCCTCTAGTTCCTGTGCAATGGAATTCTGTGTCTCACTCCAGGATGTTGCCCTCCCTACCTAAGACCCTCAAGCTCTGATCCTAACCAGTGGGGGGTTCCAGTAGCAGAAGGTTCCTAACTAGAACTTGTCTCTGAGGCTCCAGAGAGCCTCCCTGCTGAGGCTTTTAATGTCTGATGACTGACGTAAGTCAGGGTTTCCTGTTATTTCCTACCTGAAGGCATGTCTGGGATCCACTGCCTGATCTCAGGGCCTCCCCGAGTCTGCTTCCTGGCTCCTGATAGTGAGTGGGTGATGCCAGATGCTGCTCCCAGTCTGATCTAGTGATGGATCCCTAATGCCTGCTAAGTCATCACAGACATGCAAAAGTTACCTTAACAATCAAGTGCTTTGTGAGCCAGAACCATGAGTCTGCCTACAGCCCTTCCTTTCTAATCTTGGTTTCAGATATGCAATGGTTTGGCTTTATTTTTGCTTTTTATAATAAGAAAACTCCCTAGTCAGGCAAACACAAAGGCTGTCTTTTGCATGATTACATGTCTCCCCAGCCTTCTGATTTTCCCATTAATGTAGACACTCGAAAGTAGCCTCTTTGTGTTGGATCAGCTTGGGGCACTGATAAGTTCAAGCTGCTGGATCTGCAGTACTGGGGCTCTGTCCCAGCTACCCTGAGTCTTGACCATTTGCTCTGGAGACACTAAGGTCTTATCGTGGGTCTTGCCAAGGGTCACACTAGCCAGCCTTCACTAGAGGCAATCATCACACACTAAAGGACATGGGTGTCACTGAAATCCCCCGGGTCTTTTGGAACAAGAATGAGACACTCAGTGAGTTCCCCACCTGCCCACCATACAACCTCCTAGGATTGCAAAAGTCTTAAACATTTGCCCATATTCTTACAGGAGATTTAGGTCTTCACTCCATGTACATTTTGAGGAGTCCCTAGAGTAGAGTGACAATTGAGAATTAAAATCATAGAAGAGGTCTTGAGGCTAGTGATCATGACATAAATTATCTTTCAGAGAATACATCATTCTTTAGTCCATAACAACCCTTGGATAGTATTAATTTATGCTTTCTGTCATACAAAATATTTTCTTCAGCAAGTGGTAAAAACCTAACATTACAGAGACATGGGAAGAAAAGCGAGTCTCATCCCTGGTTTCTTTGTCACCTGGAGATACATGTGAAGTGGGTTTCAGGGAGGGGGTAAGCTCGCATGAAGCCTGGGCCTCCCCACCTTTGCGTCTGTCTCCTGTTCTCTGTCTACTGTCAACTTGGTCCCTCACAGTCTACAAGAATCCTCAGAGTAAGGGCCTCAGTTTACATTCTGTCCTTCATGGCCCTGGAGGTCACATCTCTCACTGGAGATCATGGTGTTCAACTCACTCAGTGGTTGAGGAGCTAAGGCCAAGTGAAGAGCTGGGCACAGAGACATCTGTCTAAATTTCTCTCCTTCCTCTCCGGGCAAGGACTGTATTGTCTCCCTCAGAGATCTGCACAAGTAATATTCGGTCTCATTCCTTTGTTTCTTTTAACCATATTCACTGGTGTTGGCTGTTGGTTATTAATTAGAAAGCTTTACAGAAGCAGATGCCAGCTGTGCATCCTGGGCTCAGGCTGCCCCGAGACACTCCGATTGAAGTAAACGGACATGTCTCTTGGTGAATTTGCCTCTGAATGTATTAAGAATCTCTTTCTTGAGTTATGGAGTTAATAATAATAGACATGAAAGGAGTGCTTGCTATGCTGTCCACACAGGGATGCCTGACTTCCAAGCTAAACATATCTAGACCACACGAAGACTGAAAGTTGGAACTATTGGCAAATTAACTATGGGACTCAGGTAGGAGAGAGGTGGAAATCTACCAGTGGTTCTGATAATGCCCACAATTTGATTCTCTTTGGGGTCTTTCACTTCCTACTTCATTGCTTGTGGGCTAGTGACCAAATGCATCCTAAGGAGCCGCTTAATGTTATGAGCACTTGCCAGCCAGAAGGTGTGCATGGTCCGCCAGGGGGCGCTGTAAGCAGCTATAGCGGCAGATTTCTGAGAAATCTAGCCATGGGGCAGCAAAGCATTTGCACTTGTAAATGCTGAAAGCCCAATGGTTGCATTTGATTGTTTTCAACTAGATGTTACTTTGCTGACAGCAGGGAAAGTATGAGAGGCAGGATAGAGTAACAGTTCTCAGTACAATACACGGAGCTGGACTGTGTGGGTTTGAAGCCAGGCTCATCAGTTTTCGGTTGATGACAACATAATCTATGCCCCTTCCTCTGTTTCCTTGTCTATAAAATATAGAAAAATGACAGCGCCTGCTCTTCTGTGTCCAGAGTGACCTGGAATGACTAGAATGATGGTGACAATGCTGTTCCACCACCTGACGTGGTACGTGCGCAGGGAGCTGTCGGTGCCAACCAAGAAGCTTGGAAGAAGCAGCGCTTCCAAGAACATTCCTGCTCTGAGGCCCTTCACAATGGCTGGCTGCTGGATCCACGGCCTCCTGGAAGAGTGGGGCTTCTGAGCTGCAGCGGGGCGGGCTTCCCACTTCACTTACCCATCTCTAGAACACCAAATAGGGCTCGCTGGGAATGGTGAGCAGCTAACCAGAAAACATTGAAAAATACATCAAGAAAAAAAAACCCTAGAAACAAGATCACTCCTAGATAAAATGCCATCTTGTTTTCTTAAGAAGCTTTGAATTCTCTGAATTAAGGAACTGTGGTTTGAAAGGTTACCTGCGGGAAATCTGGGGCTTTTAAAGCCTTGGGCTTTAATTAAAACTCACTCGTGCACAGCTAATGTGTGAGCCCCGAGGTCCCCTGCGTGTTCTCGGGGAAGGCAGGTCAGAGAGGGTCTTTGATGAGAAACTCGAAAGCATTCAGCTGTGTCTTTCTGCCCTTCTTCCCCGCTCCCCGTGAAAGGCCATACACCTTACTCTTCAAACATTAATGCATTGGGTACCCAACTGTCCATTATCCCAGAAGTTCCTGTACAATGGTCGCTGTGGTACTTATCAAGTGGGCCATGATTAGAGCCCGCACATTAACTGAATTAAAATAAGTTCCCAATTATTAAATCAATTTAAAAATTCATAGAAAAACCAGTATGTGAATCTTGGTGAGACCCCCTACACAGACAGACAAGAGCTCCTTGCTGTCCAGGCTGAGTCCCCCTCCACCCACATTGGGCCCCTTCTGCTTATTTTCTTCCCTGAGATGCACCACTTAATCCTTCCTCACATGACTATGTTTGTGAGGTTGTTTTTACAGTCCTATCCTCCCAGGGAATCTACAGCCTGCGTTATTAGAAACAACTCTGACTCATCATCTGTCTCGAGAGGTTTTGTCCCAGTACACGTTTGTTCTGGGTTTCATGGGCTTGAGCCATCACATAAGGTGCTGTGGGCTAACCTGACTCTCAGGCAGGCTTTCTTGATCTCATCAATATTTCGGAGATTGTGAACTAGTTGTTTGTGTCTTAGGAGATCAGGAAGTTTTTGCATATATACCCAGTTTAAGAATGAGAATAGCTAGTTTACAGACTAACGTTCCAGTAAGGCCACAATTATCTGAGTTCTACTTTTTTTTTTTTTTTTGAGACAGGGTCTCACTTTGTAGTTCAGGCTGGCTCTGAGCTCACTATATAGCCCAGGTACTGAGTTCTATTTTTAGTGAGTACTGAACCTCCTCACTTCTCCACAAGCCTAGCACTCAGTTTCATCTTCACTTCCTCTTGGCCTAGGGTTGGATCTTTCCAATTCAAGGTGGAGGGATATAATTAGTGACTAAAGGCTTTTTAGTGGCTAGGAGCAAACCCAAGACCCCTTAACAGTGTGACAACCAAGGCAACAGGGGAGTTTATATCTTTGCTCACATCATAGTATTTATATGAATACAGACAAAATAATAGCAAGTGCTGTAACCTAGGAAAGTTTGGCTCTTAATATTAAGATCTGTCTTGATAGGAGTGTTGATCTGTCTTGATAGGAGTATTTATACATAGCAAGGGTCAGGCAACTTCTGCTGACAGGAACAAAAACTATGTCTTAACAGTGATAACTGTTATATTTTCTCAGCCATATTTAGTTTTTTTTTTTTTTTTACTTCCAGAATTTTATTCCTTTAATTAGTTTTTGGAACATTACTACAAGGTTCTATTCTTGATCATCCTGGCCTTGGGGCTGACAAATGAATAAGTCTGTATATAATGAGTCATTTGGTAAAGGTTTTGGAGAGAATCCTGTTTGTTTCAAGGTCACATGAGTTGCTAGTATGCTATTTAGTTGAGGAAGATTTGGTTTGGTCTCTTCCTTTCTATTGTAAGGACTTTTCAAATTCAAAGCCGTACTATCCAATCTTCCCCTGCACCTGATATTTCCTGAACATTTTTTGTTTTCTTGCCAAACCACAGGTGCCCTAGCTTTTGAAGGCAAAGGCTCCTCTTTCTGCCTTGCATGCTGTGGACCAGGAGATCAGCATCTGGAAAAGGCACAGAGCCTATCATAATCTTGATATTGATATGAAATGCTTGATTCATGCATTTTTCTCTTTCCTCTTTTTGTCATTACATAGTAATTAACAAATCTTTTCTGTTATGGCGAGTGTTGAATAGTAACCAGTTTTTCCTGGATCTCAGAAGACCATGGAGCAGGTGTCTGTGGGATGAATGAAGATGAATCTAATAAGAAAAGCTGTTTCCTAGGGCAGGATACACCTCTGGGAACAGTCATCCTGCAGCATAGTTACTTAGTTACCTTGTCAAATTCTTCTTGATAGGAGAAAACATTCCCAATCATGGCACATAATTGCTTCTAGAAGAGTGAAGAACCTGTGCTTTATAAAACAACCTTGACTCTAAGGTTAGAAAATCCCATGGGTTAGTATAACAGGCTTTAGCCAGAACCAGCACCCAGAATGAAATCAGCCAGCTTCAACTTCAGCATTCTTCCCTTTCACAAGAAAGTGACCATCAGGAAACTGAACCCTAGAGTCACACCGCTGGGAATAAATCCTTTTGCTGGAAGTGTGACCTTGGATGAGTGACTTCTTGGATCATGGTTTTCTCACCTGTAAAATGTGTACTATTTGGGGTTGTGTAAGGATTAAATGAGTTACCACATATAAAGTGTTTATAACAAAGCCTGGTATTTAATAGATTACTGTGTCCTATTACCTGTGGGACTTTCCTTTACTACATTATCACATTCTCCAGATTTTCCTGCCTGGCCTTGAATTCCCTGTCTGGACACATTCTTCTAATTTTACTTCCATTACTAGCAACTTCTAGTATCTGCACAGAACTTGGAAGCTCACATATGCTTTTCTACTCTTAATCTCAAGTAGCTTTTACATCTACCTGGAATATTATCCTCACCCTGCATACTGGTTTGGGGCAGTCTAGCCCTGTTTTTTCTTCTTTAGCCTTCCTCAGAGCCACAGGCCCCCAAAGCCTGAGAACTGGTTTACTTAGAATCTAACCAGCAACTGACATATTTTCTGGTTTTCTGTGAATAATAGCAGACGATGTGGAAGAATGTGAAGAGGAAGAAATACCGAGAGCTTGTTTCTCCCATATCAGTGCGGAAGGCAGGCATCTGGGTTAGGCCATCCTCCTGAGAACCACGTCACAAACATCACAAACGCTGGTGTGGGATTGTGTTTCCTGCATCTTTGTTCCTTTAAAGGCCACAATCTTCTAATTCCTTCCATGAAATCCTTTCCCACTTGGAATACCAAAAGTGTTTTCTATTTTCCTAACAAAAGCCAGAGCAGTGTAACTACTTTATATTGGATAACACATGTGGACTTTTTAGTATATGTTATACACTGTTTTAAGCATATAAATTGACACATTTAATCCTTATAACCAAGTAGCCTGAAAAAGAGCATGATTCCCATGATATTAAAGAAAAGAAATTCAGGGAACAGAGAGCTTACTTGTATATAATTATTACTAAGTCCTACTGACTCATGTCACTCAATATTTATTACATGTTTAGCCTGGTTGAAATGCTGAAAAGAGCAAGAAGATTCAACTCTTCTCAGAGTTACACAACTGGACCAAAGCTACAGGGTTTCCCATTCCTTTACTACTCTATATTCAATGTTTCTTTAAAGCCTCTGGTAGCTCTTGTACAGAGACACTATCTTGGGAATCAATGACAGATCAATTACCTGTTCTATAAGATTATTTCATTTTATCAAGGAAACTGCTTTATTCCAAAGTATAACACTACCATAGAGGGTCTTAAAGCCCAGTAATAGTATGGTATTGTCATGTAGTTCAGAGGAGTGAGAGAAAAGGAAAAGAAATGGGAAAGGCAAGTGGTAGAAGAGGAACAAAAAGTAAGGAAAAAGGACAAGGCAGGAGAAGGAAGGAGGAAGGCAAAGCTTAGACTATTTCTGACCATCAAACTATAGTAAGCACAAAGGCAGCAAAAGGAACCTTCCTACCTCCTATTTTTACCAGGGATCAACTTATCTGTCTCTACAGGAACTAAGTGCAGTTACTGAAATATTCATTCCTTTGCCCTAGATTTACATCATAATGCACAATCCATAAGCACTAGTTATTTTGGTTGCTTGATAAAAATTTGATACATTCTGATTAACACACACATAATAAACAGTCTAATTTTATTATGTTGTATAAAGACTTGAAAAATATATTGAGTTTGTGCTCATCCTAAGTGTAAGAAAACAGATAAGACTTCAGAGAAAGAAAGATTGCTTTCATTACATGATGATGCAGTTACTGAATTCATCCCCCACTCTGTGCTCCCCTGCTTCTCAAAGCTGTCTGCCATGTCAAATCACTGGGAGCTGGAACTTTCTGTAGGTCTCTGGAAGTCTTTCTTGAACAGTTAAGTAATTAGGAAGTTCTCTACTAAAGGTCTGCAAGCAGTGAGGTTGTGTTAGAAAGACGGGCTAAGTAGTAGGTGGATGCTATTCTGAGATAATATAATCTCTGTCCCTCCCAGGGGGGAGATAATCTTGAAACTAAAATATGCTGATCACTTATTCTGTGCTAGGTTTTTTTTTTTTTTTTTTTTTTTTTTTTTAGACAGGGTCTTGCTTTGTAGTTCAGGCTGGCTCTGAACTCACTATATAGCCTAACGCTTCAAACTCAGCAATCCTCCTGTCTCTGCCTCCCGAGTGCTGGGATTACAGGCATGAGCCACCACACCCAGCTGTGCTAGGTATTTTAAAAAGCAGTCAAAATAGGTAAGCATGTTCATCTTTTTTGAAAGAAATATATAGGTAAGGAAACTGAGTCTTGCCTATTCTTATCTAAGGTAGAGCAAGAATTGTTGCCATAGGGTTGCTTTACACTCATTGCTCTTTATTTTAGGTTAGAACTGTAAACCAAACTACCAAAGCCAACTGAACTTTTCAGATCACTGAATCTTGAACAATTTGGCTCCAGAACTGAAATTAAACCTGAGTTTTCAACCTTCCGTGAGCTCTGTAAGCTCTCTCTGGTCTCATATGGTTCCAGGAGAACTTCTGCTTTCATTGGCCTATGTTTGTTTCTGTTGCTTATGACCTAAGCATATTGACTAGTGCACACAGCAGGGCTGGATTTGGGTTCCAATCTTGCTGAAACGAATCCACTACACCATACTAATTTCCTGTGAAGGAAAATGAGACACTATCCTCTTGTCAACCCTGAAAAAGGTAACCTGCATTCCTCATTGCCATTCTATTCCTAGAACAGGCCAATGAGGATAGAACCAAGTATCTTCCAACATGTAGCAAAGAGAATAGGAGCTTGATCACAACAGCTATTCCTCAGCACTGCACTCCCAACTGGAATCCTGAGGCATTTCTGGCCCTGCATCTATATCCAGGTTTGTGGGGTCAGACACTGCTTACTTTGCTAAGAACTGGCAGGCAGAGATGGAGCCTGTTACAGTTTGTATTTAGAAGGCCCCTCTAAACCTCATGCACTACTCATGGGTGGGACTTCTGGGAGATTGTGATGCTTGATTAAAGTGTGTGATACTATGATTAAGAGCATGTGATACTAAATTGGTTTAGCATAGATCTGGATGTGGATAATGGAAGCCCCACTCTGAGTGTGGGTTGTGTCACTCAAAAGACTTGTACCCAGGGTGGAATGAAAGCAAGGGAGTCTGTTGCTTGCCTCTTCACTGCTTCCTGCCTGCTTTACCATGAACAGTTTCTCATCTGTGAAGTACCTCTACTACTTTTCTCTGCCTTGAAGCCAACCAACTATTGACTGAAACCTCTACTGTGAGCTGAAAATAAATCTGTGAGCTGAAAAAACCTTTTCTCCTTTGAGAATTGAGTATTTTGTCTCAGCAGTGAGAAAAGTAATGAAAATAGAGCTCTAGGTTCTTCAGTACTGGGTTCTTCTATAGGTCATACAAAGTATTCTGGCTCATGTTTAGATGTCTCTCCAAAGCCTCATGCAATCATAGCTGGGGCTTTTGGAGGTAGCTGAATCTGGAGTGTGTGATGCTGGGATCAAGCCTGTGTGGTTTCTAAATTAGATCACTGATTGGTTTGGCACAGATCTGGGTAGGATTAAGGATGCTCCACCTAGTTACTTGCACTAAGGGCAGAGCCTGTATAAGATATAAGGGACAGAAACAGGGTTGCTTGTTGTTGCTTGTGATTTTGCTGCCTTCGGCCAACCATGAACTATTTATCTTCTATAATACTCCTTTGCCATGAAACTTCGCTTTTGAGCCAGCCAACTATGAACTAAAACCTTTACAAACGTAAATAGATGTTTTCTCCTTTAACTTTGGGTGTTGGGTACTTTTTTCTTAGTAATGAAAAACAGTAACTAAGACACCAAGCAAATGGTCAGGTGGAAGGATTATGTATCATATCCTCTTTTCTCACTGGCATTGTCCCAGGACTATAGGATTCTCTTGCTGCTCCCCAGGCCTTGTTCAGGCCTGCATTCCAGAACAGTTTGTACCCCACTTCATCCAGTGCCTATTACCAGTCTAGTTCTTTTCTTTAGTACTTACTATCCAGATAGTAAAGTATAAGTCTAGTGGCCACATTGAGAAAGATGATAATCCTAAAATATCCAGAGCCATTTAGATAACGTCCAGTGTCCTACATTCTAGCATTCCACCCTGAGTGACCCTTTAGGAGATTTTTCCAAATGTAGATGAATATAGTGAGCTGTGCTGGTGTGAAGACAAATGATTGACGAGAATGGTTAGTGGGAGATATAGAAATCTCTTGTCACAGAGGAGGAGAAAATAGAAGAGATTCTAAATACAAAGGTAAGAAAGACTGAGAGTAGAAAAGAAAATATTGAGGTTTAAGAGCAAACCAATATTCTATTTGGGACTTCTTGACCATCATGCTCCTTTAAGAATCCAAGCTGCAGTGTGTGATGTCTGCTCAGGGATGCTACTGGAGGGACTGCGAGGTCTAGGGAAGACAACAATCTCATATGATTTCCAGAGTCTTTTCTCCAAAGATTCCAAGATCACAGCGTGGTTAGATATTGACGGACAATAGGGAAGACACTCAATAAACTGTTCTATCCACACTCTGAAATCTTGACAGTCCCTTAAAAAAGATAAGTTATAGCTATGGGCAATAATACAGGAGCAAGATTTCAATATGTTGTGAATTTGAAGAAGCAAGCTGCATATAGGTATTTCCAAATCATACTAAGATATTGCCACATCATATTATATATTTTCTCTGGTTGATATGTGGGTACGTGAATACAAACACACAGGTTAGGAAAACTAACACTAAATATAGGGGAGGTTCTTGGAAATGGTAATCAGAGAGGTTTAGCTTCATCTGGAATCCTTCCTTTTCTTAACAAGAAGAATTTATGCAGGTATTATACCTAGTATTAAAATGAAAGGAAAAGTGCTGATGGCTATGAGACTGTTCCAAGTTTAATTGCTTGATAATTGGTTTGTTCATTCACCAATATCCATCAAGCACCTAGGCACCCATGTTGCTTCAGGGGATAGGGTGTGGAGTAAGGATACTTCCTTTCAGGAGCTTAAAACAGACAGCAGGGATCATAATAGAGTAAGAAGAGGGCTGTGAAGGAGTACAGGTCCCCAAAAGGAGGCAGGAGTTGGGGTTCCAGAGCCTAATGCCCAAGGTTTGGGGGATTAGGGTGAGGCATGAGTTCTGGGGTTAAGTCACAGTATGTGGCCAGGGCTAGAGTGAACGGAAACCTGGTTGCCTGAGAAAATCAAGTAAGCTGTTACAGCTACTGGGAAGTAGTGAGAGGTAAAGCTAAAGATCCAGGCAGAATGTATATAAGAGTATGTTAAAGGGTGTGCACTTAGACCTAAGAGCACTGAAAAATTATAAGCAAATGAAAGTTTTTCAATGTTATCTCAGACCAGCTAGAGGAGTTTCGTGTGGTGGAAGGCTTTGGGTGGTAAGAATACAGCCTAGAAGTTCTCTACTTATATAGACACAGTCTAGATTTCACAGAAGCACATCAGAATCAACATGTGATTATCTACATGCAGATTAATTGCCTTGTAGGTTACCTGTGGCAGGTGAAAAATGCTAATCCCAAACTGATTTTCCACCCTTACTCAGAATACTGATGGTTGTCTTTCTGTTATTAGCCACTAGCTCCTCAATGTCTGCAAACTCATTTTAGTACTGGATAGAGACAAATAAAATTCAGAAGGTAACTCTCTGCTAAAAGTGATTAACACAGCACATCAGAAAGCAAATGTAGATCACTGATTATTTGAGGAAATACTCCTGCAATAACCTATCATGTTCCTGGAAGCTAATATCCACCCACATTCTAGAATCAGCACAACACACTTGAAGGTATAACTGATGTTGAATCTGAGCTTCTCACTAGATCTGTGGTATTGACAGGTTAGTGGGGGTCTTTTTTGTTGTCTGATGTCTACTACAAATAATGCAGGGGAAATCCATGAGAGTTGAGAGTTAAAAATCAGCAGAAACCCTGAGAATTGAAAGCAAGCATAGTCAAGATTACACTTGAAAAAGAAAAACTTAAATCCTCTTTGAACTGTGAACACTAGATCCTTGGAGGCATCAAAACATACATTTCTTTTCCCCCCTTTTCTCTCTCTCTCTCTCTCTCTCTCTCTCTCTCTCTCTCTCTCTCTCTCTCTCTCTTTTTTTGAGACGGTCTCACTTTGTAGTTCAGGCTGGCACTGAGCTCACTATGTAGCCCAGGCAAGCCTCGAACTCAGCAATCCTCCTGTCTCTGCCTCCCAAGTGTTGGGATTACAAGCGTGAGCCCAGCCCCCCCTCTTCTCATATTTCATTAATTCAACACTTTGATGATTTGGTGAAGAAAAAGTAACTAGGTAATGGGTCTTGTTGAAAATTTCTCAGTATTGAAATTGGTTTAGTTCAAGTAAGTTAAATGTATATTACAATTGAGTTCCATTTTACTATTGAAAGCATTATCACTACCTAATTTTTTATGTGGGGATAAATGGATATTTATACACACATACATTATAGGTGTATGAATTATTAAGCATACACTAGTGTGATTTAAGGTCTTTCCTTATGACTATCGGTTATGGATAATTGAAAACTGTTTACTTGTCTCTGCCAGAGCTAGAAATTTCTTCATAATAATCTAATCTAAAGAGCTCAGTTTATGTATACAAAACAGAAGCCAAGAATAAGAATCCACCAAAGTCACACTGTCAAGAGTACAGAGCTGGGATCAGGTACCCACTCGTCTCCAGCCAATCCAGGGTTTCTTCTACCCCACCACACTGACCCTCCTTAGGAACCTGGATCTGTCTGTTCAGGGATGAGACTCCACAACAAATCCTATTACCAACCTCGTGTGTAAAACTTTTTAAAATATCATGCTAACATAATTTTAAAAAGTGAAAAGCAAATAATCTGGGTACTCTTGATAGAATACTTGAAGAAAGGAAAAGGGAAATGTTATTATAAATCAGAGACTTAGAGTTTCCTAAGGAACTTCAGAAATGCTGAACTATCCTCAGCTTTATGTCCAGTTAGGTATGTTACCACCTCAACCCTGCCCAAGAGGCCCACCTCAGGGTTTATAAGTACCTTTCCCTAGAGACTTTCTTCCCTCAAACTCACTGCACAGATAGGGACCATGTAGACCTACCTAGCATGATGTATCCAGGAAAGAAGCATCCTTTCTCAGAGATGGGACAGCAACTGATAAGAACACAGTGTGCTTCCCTGCAGTGAAGTACCCATCCAAAGCAGGAGTAGCTTGATAGTTCTTTGAGCTTAAGTGACCTCAGCTCAAGTAAGTACATGATTTCCCTGAGGATTACAGGAGAAAAACTAAAAATCACTGTCAGACTTTAAGAGTCTGTCCCAGGTGGGAATGTGTCTTGACTGCAGGCTTTGAAACATATTAGCTGGTGCCTCACTGGTACCAAACACCTGGCTGAAAGTATGCACTACTTCCAGATGTTTCTTAGCAAACAGATGGATAGCATGCTCCAGCGACAGTCATGTTGATTGGGCTGAACACTATATCTCTTCTTCACTTTCTCATAAACATTTATGGGCTGTGAGACTTGGTGAATTTATGAAGTGAAGTCAGGCCTTTAGGGTCAGACAAGTAGAGGGTCGAATCCTGACCCTTCGCTGTCATGAACAACAAGTTCTGATCATCAGTTGTCATCTGTGAATTTGAAACAGTGGATGCAATCTCCCACTGCACAGGGGGAACAATACCCTTATAAGTTCTGATAAATGAAGTGACAGTGTAGGTGTACAGGAGGAGATACTTTTCCAGAAGGAAAGCCTCCATCTTGCTCACCATTTTATCATCAGTACTCAGTATATAGCCAGAGCTCAATAAATATGAATAAGGGATCGAATACATGAGCATTCAAATAACTTCTGATTTTCAGTCTTGTGTATAGTTAGAAAAGTCCTTGAAATCTATGCCAATAGGGTTCAGTTCATTAAGTCTTCACCATAAACATGAAGCTAGAACCATAGAAAAGTTGATACACCGAAAAGTTTTCTTCTGCCAGCTCCTGAACAGAGCTCATTCCCTTCATTGTGTCAGCCTCCCCAGGTTAGAGCCCATGCTTGGGAACATGGCACAGGTGATGTAACTTCCCAAACTCTGAGTGATGGGGCTCTGCACCTTCAGGCTGGGAGCTGCAGTTTCAGCAGCAGCAAAGACAACACAGCACTTAGCAAGGTCCTACTCTGGCTTCCCAAACCCCCTACCACCAGCAGCTGGTGTGGCCTCCCATAGCAGCTTCAGAAGTATGAAGTATGGTAGAGCCACAGTCAGGATCACTCCTCCCCAAAGCACTGACATACAGCCCTGGGAATTAATCTACTTCTAGAATTGAGAGGAAAGGAAAGGATTGTTTCTCACCTATGAAGCGGCCACCAATGCTGTATGATTCCCCTTCATCCAAATGTATAAATAGTGAGAGTTCATTCATTGCTTGCCTTCCTCCAATCCAGAAATGCACATTAAATACTCCCCAAATACTGACCTATATTTTCTCTACTTGGTGAACCCTGGTTTGAGCAGCCAGAGGAAAGTCCCAACTTTCCTCCCCTGCTTCTGCTGACAGTCACCACCAGGCACATATTATGTGTTCTCTAGTTCTAAGGGAAGCTGGGGTCCCAAGTTTTGAAATATGAAGGAAGCATAGGTGTGGAGCCCGAGGCTTGGAGGAATACCATTTTCTCTAAATAGGAAGCTGCTATGATGGTAGCAACATTAAGAGACTAAGAAGAGTTCAGCTAGGAACTATGCTATATACTGCTTCTCTGCAGAATATGAAATGATCAGAAAGTGATGGTGCAAGTTGGGGATAGGGTATTCATACTAACAGTTGAGATTTACTGCTGAGCCCTTGCTATGTGTCAGGTATGGTGATAGCACTTTTTAACATATTGGCACATTTCATTCTCTCAAAGATCTCTTGATTAGAACAGAAAAGTCATGAAACTCACTCAAAATCACATGGCTTTTTATTTGAAACAACTATGTTACAAAACAGCAAATAATGTCAGAACACTATAGGATGAACCAGAATGGATAGGTGAAATAAAATGGATCATAATGGAATCTAAAAGGCAGCATAAGAATTAAAATTCACATGGATAACACACAAGTGCAAGGTGACTACTGAGAACTGAGTCAGTGATACAAAAAAAATGAAATCAAAAGATATCAGTGAAGACAGGAAAACATCAAAGAAACAGCAGTGTCAGAATGTACACCCTCTGCATGAGGATGCAAAGCACTGATTGTATTTGTTGGGAACAGAATCAATAAGCAAAGATATGGTAAATTTCCCTTGTCTAGAATAAAAGAAAAAAATCACAATTATAAGATTTTAAAATCTCATTATATTCCACAAATTTTTTTAAAAAATCAGTGAAAAAAGCCACTTAAATGTATAAATTAGCCACCTAAATAGCCACCTAAATGCACTAAATGTACTAAATTAGAGGTTAATCAAAATTATTTTTTGAGATAATCAGTGAATGCTTGTTATTAAAAAGAAGTTAAATTGGAGCCTTCATTCTAATCTTATAGGAAGACAAATTTCAACTGATTAGTGATTTAATTTATAAATCTGCCATATATAACCTTGAACACAACCTATATTAGCTTTGTTTGAAGTTTTGAATAGAGAATTTTTTTTTGTTTTGCCTACAATAAAAAGTGGTGGAAAAATTCACCAAAGAACATACACACAGATTATAATCATATACTTTAAAATGTGTATCCAAAATATCTAGTGAAAAGTTAAGGACAAAGAGGAATACTTTTTTTTGTCAAAAATATGGTAGAGAATGGGTCACTCAACGAAGCTAAATATATACATTTTAAAAGAGAAATAATAATCATTTCCATTATATAGACATAGTACATGAACATGAAGTGTGGAAAATAAGGAGCACATATACCCCATAACCATTTTGGTGTACACATATTGCCCAATATACAAAAAATATGCAAAATAACATAGGAGAAAAGCAGTTCTTTCTTTAACTGTTAATAAGCCAGTTTCCTTGGAGGAGCTAGCTCTGCCCTCTACTATAAACATTGTACACATTTCATCCAAAAGTTCAACTCCTAGGAATTTACCCCATGAAGTATTTATCCAAAGGTACCTATCAGAAGCAATCCTATTTGGGAAAATTAATTGTACATTTGAAACTACGACTGGGTCAAGCTTTCCTGCCTGAAGACCAGCTATGACATATCTGGACCTGAGGACTTGACTTTATCTTTGCCTCTGGAAATAACAAAGATCCCAATGGTCCCACATGCTGTAATGCTCCAGGGCAGAACTACACTGGGACCTTCATCTATGTAATTCTTCATTATTCTAGGATGTAAGAACATGCTGACCTCTGAGTGACCAGTTGACCTGTTATATCTGTTACTCTTGATGTACTGAAACTACTGCCTTCTAAGTGACCTGTAACATTGCTTCCTCTGGATGTACTGAATAAAGGTGTGGCAAGCTTGGGTCTGCCATTTTTGCTATCTAAGGTAGCATGGATCAGGCCCAACCTCAGCTTCTTCTCTAAGTTTCATATCTGCCTATTTATTAATTACTTCACCTTGTGTTGTGAGACTCACAGGAGACTAGAACTTCACTGCAAAGGTTCTAGATGCATCCTCTTCCCCTGTTTCCTACGGGTTCCAAGGTGTGTAAAGGAGGATTTTCACAGAGCACAAAATACTCTATCATCCCCCTCTGTGAGGGTATGATTATTTCTAAAACCTCTGTTAACATCAATCCTCCACAAGGTGTTTTGAACTTGTGAATTTGTGAAGCATGTTCACAAAATGTCATCTAAATTTTTTAAAATAACTTCCTGAGGAAGGGATTGTTTTTATTATCATTATTATCCTCATTTGAAGACACTGAAAGACAAAAAAGGTAAGTCAAGTGTAGCCTGAGTTAAAGGTCAGTTAAAGAAAAGTGCTCTGATATTCAAAATGGCACCATTAGGACTGAAAATATGTTAGAATGGGAAAGGCAAGTCATTAATACTGACTCCATTCTCTCACAAATTAAAGACTTGGTATTTACAGAGATGATTATTTCCTACAAAGGTTCACAAGGTGATTCTAAGAGACTTTCTCTTGCATGAATCCATTGCAAAATGGACACATAGCTAGGAAAAAGGGCCCACAGACCTACTCTTATATTCTCATACTATCTGAGCACTTACTAGGTAAAACTAAGGCACCTTTGAAGCTGGAAATGGGACAAGTTAGTTCTGGTAGGAAAACAGATTAAAGAAGATCTGAAGAAAGGTGTCTTGCTCTTCCTGACTGTTCACACTCACCCTGCACACACGTACCATAATGGTTGTGGGGAAGGAATACAGGGAAAATAGGAAACTGATACAAATGGCTTTACCTGCCACATAAGTCAGCCCAGCTTTGCTTCTCCAGAGAAATATTCCCAGCTCAGGCAGGTGCCTAGGGCTTTGCTATGGATCCTGTTCCTGCCATTTAGGCACCCAGACATCTACTGGCTTCTGAGCATTGTCAGGAAAAGAACCATGGACAGTGCTCAGTGGAAAACCAACTGCTAGACACTCCCTAGCCAAAGATTTTAACAGAACTGGAACAAATGGCTCCCTGGATACCTGGGAGATTTTTAGCCCAGTCTCAGCCTCTCTCTTCAGGTGCTCCAAATTCATTTGACAGCACATTTATCAGATACTTCATTATTTAAAAGAGGAAGCCCTGAAGAGTTGGTTTGGGGAACTAATTCAGGTCTGCAAGATAAGAGCCCCTTTGGTTTTTACTTGTCAGATATCCTCATATTTGATAAGAGCAGATGGGCATTAACAAAGCCAGGGCCCTCCTGGAGTGCTTCTAGCTCAGTTTCTGCAGCCTGGGGCGCCAATTCCTTCATCAGTTTCTTTAGGACCATTTTGCCAAATCCCAGTCCTGCCACTCTTTCTTGCCCCTGCTCCTGAGCCAGGGAGGTTGGGGGGGGGGCAATAGGGACAGCCTGATCTGATCTGGGAGCCCTGTCCTCCTAGTTTCTGCATTGACTAACTCAACATTTGCATTACAGAGAAGGAACCATTAGCTTTCTGGGCTCGAGCTTGGGCTCCTAACTCCCCTGGCTCCACTACTAGATAACATGCCCTCTTACTCCCATGAACAGACTAATTTGGAGTTGTTTACAGCTCTGAATCCCAGCAGGAGTATTTCTACAGGTAGGAATTTGTTACTAATACAAGTGAGTGTTCTGAAGATAGTGAATTGTTTTTTTTTTAATAATTTTAGTAGGAGTGGATTTAATTTTAGTAGGAGTGGATTCAAGGTTAGATCTATAATAAAACCCCTTAGACCTGTGCATTCAGTACATTTTCTTTGTAGATAGAGAAAAAGAACTTCCAGCCCCCCCCCCCATGGGCATTATGTATGCTCTTACTGTGCCTATGGGAATGTGCTCCTGGTGCATCAGGAATGTGCTCCATAAACTGTGCTGCAGCCTAGGGCAGATGGGAGTGTAAGAGGAGGGCTGATGGTTTCAAGATTTGTGAAGTGTGGCTGTTGCATGGGTGGGGAGTAGGAACTCCTTAGGGGAGCAGCCTTGCCTTCCTGCCCTTGGTCTCCAGGCAGGTGCTCCATCACCAAGCAGTTGCAGAAAGCAGTATTCAGATCCATGGGCTACTTGCTTGACCAAGACCTGTAAGTCCAAGTGCACAAAAGATGCCCCAGTAGTAGTAGTAGTGGTTTCCCCAGTCCTACCTGCTCTCCTGTCTCAGCTTAATATGTCTCCTATAGTCTCACCTTTCATGGCCCACAGAGGACCTGGAAATTGCCTTGCTTGGAACTCCCACTTTAAGGTGTGACTAACATGACTGTTGAAGACTGTCACATGTTCAGGTACTTTGTGCCTTCTTGTCAGAACCATCCTTCTTTATGGGCAGACACCATGAGCTCCAGGCTATTGAATATATGTCTCACATTCACCATGGAGAACTCAGCATTCATTCAGTGAGTATCTGACCTGAGTTTACAAGTAGATATATACTGTAGGTATAAAGATAAAGAAATAAATCCTATGTAATTTGGCTGACAGATACTAGCAGATATCTTTGGATATTATGTGATCTTAGACAAATTACTTAATTTTTATTTTCTTAGCTTTCAGGTACAAGATAATAAGGTTTACTTCATCATGAGTGGGACAGAGTTCACAATTTACAGATAATCCCTCCCCTTTCTCATGTGTCTCTGGCTCCAACTTCCCTTCTCTGTGATTCACCTTCTCCCCATTAGATTTTGACCTTCTAAGCATCATTAGTAGGTCAACAGTGTCAGAAGCCCATCAGTGTCTTGTCATCTGGGCATGCCAGTCCCCTCCTATCACCTCTGTAAAGCCGCACAATGAGGGCAGGTGGGTGGGTCTGGCTAATCCCAGCCCCACTGGGACTGGACTGGCTGCCTGCAGGGACAATGCCCAGGGAATTAGAATAGCACCTGCCTTGCCAACTTCAGAGACTTTAGCTAGTCCAGATGTGGCCCTTCCGCTGGGGTGCCCTCAGCAATCCATTTCCCCAATAAGGGATATGTAGGGTATATGGTGTACCAGGCTGAGCACCACACTACTAGCATTAGTCCTAGGCTCCACCCCACCCCAACATTTTGTCCTTGATAGTGAGTCTTTGTTTTATATCCAACTAGCCCAAGCTAGCATAAAATGACACATGCAAATAATTCTAATTATTAATCTACTGAACAGTATTTATGTAGCAATGTTCCTACATGCGTTCATCAGTTAACACTCGCTTCATGTCTGAGATAAGTGCGGTGATTAACGTCACTCTACAGATGGTGGCACAAGGTGCACAGAGGTGAGTATCTCACATGAGGTTGGTGAAGAGGAAACAGCTTCATAGTCTGAACACCCAATAGCATCATATCAAACTCTCATCATTGTGGCTTCTTGGATGGTCCCCAAACCAACACCTAGCACCTGTCAGCACCTTCCATGTGTTAGATGTCATTTAAGATATCATCACTATTTCCACATTCTATAAAGAGACATCAGAGATTTGAAAAATCAAGTGGCTTAAGATCACAGAAACAGAAAGTGGTGAAACAGGAACTGAGTGGGGCCAGTCTGAAAACATGCCACACTACAACTCAGATAGCCTTTTTCCTTCAGGAGATGGACAGCAGGAATATGAGGCTGTCTTCTCACAGGAAGTCCTAGGTGCCTTGTTCTAGTAGAGACCCAAGAGGGACATTTCTCCCACGTTTGTTCCTCCTTTACCATCTGCCAGAGAGTCTGAACTTTACGTCAATCCTGCAAGTCTTATGTCCAGTAAAATCTTGCAGTCTCCCCTCTTCTTCTTCCTCCTCTTCCATCTTTCTGCATAATACCATTCGTTACTACTTGGAATCCCTCCAAGACAAACACTGCCAAGAGAAGCCATTGTCTTGTCTGAAAAGTCCATTAGGCTGTCAGGCTCCCTAACAAATCAATCAGGCACCAGGAGGCCTTTCAAAACGATATCATTTGCCATTCAGGCAGAAACAAATAACTATCCCAGGTGAGCAGCAGAGGCCTGGGCCAAGTGCCAAACTGCACTGAGGCCTCAGGAAAGGAGCTAATGTTTCCCACCAACAAATGGCACAGAATGTGCTTATTTCTCCCATCTTAAAAAATACAAACATCTACACCTTCTCTTAACTCCTCTTCCCCATTGGTAAACATCCCATTTCTTTGTTCGCCTTTGCAGTCACAAACTCCTCCTAAAAAGCCTTTGGCCCAGTTGACTTATTTCTCTCCTCCCATTTTCTATTACACCACTTCTAATCAAAATTTCATTCAACTTCCTTCTAAACTTCTATTTGGTGTCACCACTGACATCCAAGATGCTATATCCAGCAGTTCTTTCACAGGCCTTAATTCAGGAGGCAATTGAGAATTGAGGCAATGTCTTACTTACAACAGCCCTTGATCAGTCTTTGTCTTTAACAGAGCACACCAAATATCAGTACAAGACCTCAGTAGCTTAAAAAATGGTTTCTTTCTCATTCTGGGAGGCCAGTATTCCACTTGGTCACTCAGGGCTCAGATCTTTCACCTAGAAGATCATCTAGGGTCAGAGTCTTCCCCTGCTGTGAGGGGTCTGGAACCTTCCCCTCCACCCCTGCACTGTCCAGACTTGGTCACATGGGTGCACCTCACTTACACAGAAGTGTGAGTGACATAGTCCAGTTATATGTCCAGGACGGAAGTTCTCACATGGTGCACATCTCACTAGCCTCCCTCACTTCTTTGATACCCTCTTGGTTCTTCCCTAAAACAATGGCCATTTCTTCTCAAACTCCTTTGCTTCACTTATCTTTTTCTTTATATATTTTAATGTACATCTCAAATGCCAGACAAAACTTTCTCCTGAATTGGAGGCTTAAATATCCAACTGGTTACTTCATTTGGATGCCAGAAGATGCAGAAAATAGGATATTCTAAAGAGAATGCCTGGTTATCCTTCCCAGATCCACTCTGCCTTCAGCCTTCCTCCAACCCAAGCAATGGCAACTCCATCTTTCCAGTTATTTAGACCAAAAACCTGAATTCCCACATTACTCTCACATCTCAGACTGTACCCAGAATTTTTTTTTTTAACTCTATCTTCAACACACACCTGCCTGAGAAAGTGGACTCTCTTGAACACTAAGAAAATGACTATCAGCCTGAGTGTGGTATAATCCCAGCACTTAGGAGGCTGAAGCAAGAGGACTGTCATGAGTTTGAGGCCAACCTAGTCCACACAGTGAGTTTAAGACCAACCCTAGAATACATAATTAAACCCTCTTTCTCCTCTCTCTCTCTCTCTCAAAAAAAACAAACAAACAAACAAAAAAACACACACAAAAAAAACACAAAAAAGAAACCCAAAGGGAAAGAAAGAAAGAAAGAAAGAAAGAAAGAAAGAAAGAAAGAAAGAAAGAAAGAAAGAGACTGAATGCTCCACAACTTTTTATGCTGCAAAATAGCAGTTACTTATTTTAAAAAATTTATTGTGCCTCTATGCACTTACTAATGCTAAACCCTACTCTAGAATTTTGGGATGAACAGTAATTATGTCCCCTAGCTATGTACCAAAGTTGATGTTTACCAGGGGTAAGAGTGAGGCAGAGAATAAACAGTAGATAAATGAATGAGTAAATGATATAATAGTTTGGATTTTTTAAAAAATGAGAAAAGGGAAAAGCAGGGAAAGTGAGATTGGGAGTGTCAAAGTATACTAGGAATACAGATGGCATTGAATTAAGCCTTACAAGAAATGAGCCCAGGGCCTGGGCAGAATGTTCCTGGACAGATCAAAGGTCCAGAGGAAAGGTCCTACCATTTAGAGAAGAGTTGGTGGTCAGGGAATGTGGAGTGGGTGGGGCAGGTCAAGCAGGGCCTGGGGTGCGGTCAGACTTGGGCCTTTCCTGTGAGAGAAAGGGCTGCTGCTGCTGAGTTCAACAGCGGTCTGACCTGATCTCAGGCACATTTTGACAGGATCTCTGCTGACTGTGGGAGACCATGGTGGAACCAGGGAGGCCAGCAAAGCAGCCACTGCAGCAGTACAGTTGAGCACCTGGAGGCTTAGCCAGCAGGGCACAACTTATTGGTTTACCTGTTGTTTATTCTCTGCATCTCGCTCTTATCCCTGATAAATGTACCCTTTAGTATGCAGATAGTGGACATAGATTTGGCTCACTGATATATCTCAAAGTTCTAGAACAAAGTTTAATATAAAGTAAGTGCATAGGTGCACAACAAATTTTTAAAAACAAGTAATTGGCATTTTGCAATATAAAAAATTGTAGATCACTCAAGTCTCTTCTCTCCTTCCTTCCTTCCTTTTTTCTTTCTTTCCCTCCTTCCCTCCCTCCCTCTTTTCTTCCTTCCCTCCCTCTTTTTTTCCTTCCCTCCTTCCTTCCTCCCTTTCTCCCCCACTTTCTTCTTTCTTTCTTTCTTTCTTTCTTTCTTTCTTTCTTTCTTTCTTTCTTTCTTTCTTTCTTTCTTTCTTCTTTCTTTCTTTCTTTCTTTCATTTCTTTCTTCTTCTTTCTTTCTTTCTTTCTTTCTTTCTCTCTCTCTTTCTTTCTTTCTTCTCTTTTTCTTTCTTTCTTGCTTGCTTGCTTTTCTTTCTTTCTTCTTTCTTTTCTTTCTTTTTTTTCTCAAAAGAAAGAAGGTCTAACTATTTATTCCAGGTTGGCCTTGAATTCACTGTGCAATTTAGCTTTAAATTCATGGTTATCTTCCTGCCTCAGCTTCCTGACTACTGGAATTATAGGAGTGCACCACCACAATACTCAGCCGGACAGTCAGTTTCTTAGTGCTCAAGATATGCCCCTTGGATTTCTCCCATTCCAGTCATAACATGTAAAATCCTGTCCCACTCCTCTATGAGTGTGCCTTCTCAGCCTGTGGTGAACACTGTCTACATTTCTCTCATACTGCTCTTTACTGTAGCTTCTGCTTCCCTAACCCTCAGTGTGTGGCCAGGCAGATGCACTGAAAGCTGCTACCGTGGTGTACTCCTCTGTGTCTCTGCTCCTGACTTGGCTTCTCTTTTTGAATGCGGCCGCTGGGAGTAATTCATTTTCCAATAGCCACTCACAGAGATACCTGTCGCATTGAAGCCCCCTCCTGATATCCCCAACTGAATTAGGACTACACCCATCTTTAAACACCAGAGTCCCCTTGAGTGAGCCCGTGTCCTCCTCTGAGCAAATCTTCAGAGGGAAGGGTCTCTGCCATGTTCATTTTATGCACTCAGTTTAGATTTTATCCTTAGTGACCTCTCTTTTCACTTAGCAGCTGACTTTGCTTTGTCCTACGACCAGGGACTGATTCTCTTTAACTTCAAGGCACTCACAATGGGGATGAACATTTACCAGCCCAATCATTGAAATAAAAGATGACAACAATTGCATATTTTTCATTAATTTGTATAATATAAGAGGAAATATAAAATGATAACTTTATCAAATTTATTTAATACAAGAACTGACTGGGTGAAATGACACCTGCCCAAATGGCCCTGGACCGAACATGAACAAACTCGCTGTCCGAGTGATGCTCGGGTAGACTGGCACAAGGTCCAGGAAGCCACATATTGAATGATGCGCCACTTTTGATAGGAAGAGGGGACAAGGGGACTGAAGGTGAGAAGATGACACTTAAGCCAGGACTAAATGAGGGCTGGGGTTTAAAGAGGCAGACTGGGAGGGGAGAAAGCTTACTCAGTGAGGGAATCAATAGTATTTGTTAAAATCAATGAATCATTGAGAAATAGGGTTTTTAATGTCGTTGTGATTTGTTTGTTTGTTTACTGTTGCATCATGTATATCCTTGGGAGCTATATCCTTGGGAGATGGAGGAGGCACTCTGATGTCTTGGAAATGGAAAAGTTAATTCTAACATAATAGTAAGATCTAAATTGTTGAAATGGTCTTGTTAGCATTCCAGATGTTTTTACATCTTTTATATATTTTTGTTTTCTGAAACCATCTTGTAGATGTAAAAAGCATGGTATTAGCACTGCCATCTCACAGATTTAGAATAAACTTGAAAATGTTGTACTCTGGGTGACCACTGGCAGACACGCTAACTCTGTTTTTGAGCACCAGCTCTGTCTCTTCTTCTCCTAAGATTTTCTCCTACATTTCAAGGTCATTATCAGGAGTTTAAAGATGAGGCTTTTGGAATGGTTTAAGGGCTCTATTAATCCTCTTATGCAAAAATCTCCAAGTGTTATTCAAAGCACTAAATTCTGCATCTTTCATTGAATTTCAAAGGAAGTATGATTTTAAAAAGTGTACAAACTACTGCACAATACTACAACCATGGCTATCTGGAAAGACCAATGGAATCTTGGCTTTCATACAGACTCCTCTTAGCAGAAGTGCCTTTGTGACCTGTACTAATGACTTCCTAGGAGATACCTGGAAACAGAACCACCAGCTGCTTCCTTCCTGGCATAAATAATAACTTCCAGTGAGAATCTGAATTTTATTCACACACAGTATCTGGGTTCAGTGCCACTAAATTTAAAAGACCTTTGTAATTTCTAACAACCACTCTCTGTCTTGGATTAAACATCACTAAAGTCTAATTAAATAATTGCTAGAAGCAAATGCTACTGAGTTTACCTAGTGGCCAGATGCAGGTATTTAGTTTGTTCATTTCAGTGCTTCCCAACTTTGGAGAATATCAGATTAATCTGGGGTGCTTGTTAGCCAGCTAGTTATCCAGTACTCACCCTACACATAGGACTCAGTTCCGGGGAAGGCAGCTGCATTCAGTCAAGTGTTGGGGAGGGAGCTGGGATAGATGTAGGCTGGGAGAAAAGGTTTCCCATACGTCCCTACCATCTTTAAGGACAAAAGTCACCTGGACAGTGACCTCAGTGTCCCCAAGTTTCATAAGCACTGATTCTCATCAGCACACAGGGTTCCTTGAGCTATTCTGATCATGTATCAGAATTACCGAGAGGGTCACAAAACAAATCAGATTCCCACATTCATCTGGAACTACTGAAATAAATTCTCTAAGGAAGAAGCTTAGGACCATGATTTTTACAAGCTTTCTAGGTGATTATGATACTCACACCAGGGTAACTATCAGTATTTAGATAAATGGTAGCCTGATAGAGTAAGTTGCTCTCTTCTCATCAGGATTGCCCAGCCTGTCTCTCCTGTGCCCATTGGACTATGTTAGAATGAATCAGACACTGTATCCAGGCTGATGAGGAGTTGAGGAGGCTAGACTCACAGGATGATAACTCCATATTTTGCACATCCTAGTGTGATTTCCTATTTGTGATCCTATCCTTGTTGGGAGCTGAGAAAAAGAGAAGTTAATACCTGGACAGAAGAGAAGAAGATAAACCCTGACATATGGGCTCTGATCCAAGTGCTGGAGAAGTCAACCTGGGAATCAGAATTAGATCCCACGAGGTGCTCAGTCAGAAAAGCCACCCAAAGCCCCTCATCTCTGAGAATTCATCTGTAAAGAGGGAATAATATCATTGTAATGTCTTAGGATGTTCAAGGGATCAGCAAACTGGAGCTCAAAAGCTACATTTACCCAATGGTTTTTGTTTTGTTTTAATAGCCAGAAGGCAAAGATTACTTTTACATTTTCAGTGTTTATATTAATTAAACATAAAATATCCTAGGTATTGCCTCTTGGCCTGCAAAGACTAAAATATTTACTATTGGATCCTGTGAGAAAGTTTGCTTTAGAGACAGTACAATGACCCACAGTGTATACTACATGCTGTTATCTTCACAAAGCTTTTAGGAGTTGGGATACCCTCTGGCTAAATCAGCAACTGCATCCTTGTGTCAAGGAACTGAATTTGCCAACAACCACTAAGTGTTGATAAAGACCAGATCTCCATTGGAGAGTGCAGCTCAGTGATTACTTAGGTTGGACCCAGGGAGAGGCTGGACAAATGGAGCCTTCTGGCATACAGAAGTTGTGAGATAGTCAATCAATGCTAAGTACTAGATCTGTGAGGCTTTGTTTTGTAGAAAGAGAAAATTTATAGAAGTGTTCAGGTGCTAAAACCTAGCCATTCTCACCTTTCCATGACACAAAGATCACTGGCAATATCACAGCTTCATGTCACTTTTAGCTTATTTGCCTTCCCCAAAGGTACCAACACATCCTGAAGTACCCAGCTGGTCCATCCTATACAGACAGCGATTAGCTGGTGCAGAAGGGACTACTTATTTACAATAAGAAGCCAACATTAAAAATGATGAAAAACTAGGACTCAGATTTAATGTGATACGAAGATGTTTTTCTGTTGCAGAATATACAATATATCTGTCTATCTGTCTGTCTATTGCCTTCCAAAAACTTTACATGACTTTTGTTTAAAATATGGGCACATCCATAGGGATTTTCAAGACCACTTCAAAAACCATGAATGAAATTTGGCAGTTTCCCAGGATCTATACAGTATGAAAGCCAGAAGTATCCGAGAGTTTGTCCCATAAAATCTAGCCTTTTGTTTTACACATGAGACGACTGAAGCTCCAAGAGAGAAAATAATTTTTCAAGAACACGTTCTGAGTGGCATATAGACTAGATACTAAAATGGAGGTCTCCACCTTTAAACCAGAGTTTCTTGATCTCAGCACCATGGATATTTGGGTCAGATTATTTTTTTCAGTGTGGGACTGGTCTGTACATTGTAGGATGCTCAGCAGTATCCTTGGTCTTTTCCCACTAATATAACCATGCAATATCTCTGGCCATTGTTGAATGCCTTCTTAGAGGCAAGGTCACCCAGAGAGAGAACGAAGATCCAGGAATCTGAACAATGAGTGTCACCAATCTATGGGAAATCCAGATCTAACATTTACCTACTTTGTGATTTCAGCAAGTCACCTAACCTTTTTGAGTACAAGACTTATTTTTAAAGCAGAAATTCTGTCACTTGTATAAGTTCATGTTAATGGTGAATGTAAATGAAATTATGTATGTAAGTTTCTTTGTAGAGTGTCAGACCCACAAAGGACTAGCAGTGGCTATTATTTTATGAGATATAATAGCCTGATAGAGGGTCCAGGTTTTTCTATATCCAGCAAGATCTCTCTCCTCTCTGCAGTGTACTGTAAATGCCACTGAGCAATCATTTCATGGTGGGTAGCAGTGAGCTGAGACTGTGGCCTCCTCATACTGGGAGGAAAGGGGGGAAGCTAGCACGTCAGGCAGTGTTGTATTTGCCCATGCAGGCAAACAAACGATGTGCTATTTGTTTGTTTTTGTCATGTCTTCAAGCTCCCTTATCTCCAGCTACAGGATTTTGCAAAGTAAAATTCAATTAGTATTTATCATCCTTTTTCTAGCTGTGTAAGTCAACTGCTTTTATTGCTGAAATTCATAAAAATGTGGAATTGCCAAACACCTCTGAAGACTTCAAGGCTTCAAGATAGAAAAGGCTGGAGTATAAGAGTGGGAGGAAAGTAATATTTTATAACAAAATAACCGTGTTGCTGTTGTGATCAGACTGTGTTACACAAATATAAACAGAAATAACAATTCTGGGGTTTTTAAACTGGCTTCCCCATGCAGCCTGCATGTGCAGAAGCTCGCTACTATACAATATATAAGAGCAGGATGACATGCTCAGCTTGTGTCTCACTTCTTGTGACCACCATGGGTGTGAATGCTGGGTGAGACACAGGCTGAAGACACCTGGGCCTCTTCAGAGCTCCTGATTATCTCTACCCACTCTGGTGACCCACTATGTCCAAGGAATATATGCTAGAAACATCTTGAGTCAAAACCTGCTTCATTTTCCCCCTGAAAATAGTGACTGTTACTCATTCTATCCAGCTCCTTCCAGAAATCTTTGTTTGATTAGGCCAGCATATGTTCCTGACTTCCACTACCATTTTTAGGGCCTGTCTAGGCAACAGCAGCTCTTGCCACAGGCCTACATCTGGCCTCAACCCTCCTGTTTCTTTTACTTTAATTAGGATTTTCCCCTCACCTTCTCTTCCAAAAGATTGTGGAAATCTCTGCCATATCTGACAACAGCCGGGAGCTAAGACAGGATGCCTTGAAGCCAGAATTTAATGTGGCTAAGAGGCACGTGCTCACGATTCTAGCTGTCATATGAGCCAGTGTACCTGCCCCCAAGTATTCTTCTTAGACACTGAAAAAAGATGCCTTGGGATTTCTCAGGTAACCCACCTAGGAGAACCATCAGAACTATGGTTCAGAGAGTGCTGTCCATAGAATCAAATCTGTTTCTGAAACTGCTTCTCCATTGTGACATCAAAGACATTTTATTTGTTTGCTCATGTAAACCCCCTAGTGGAAACCTATGTCTGTCTCTTTCACCATTATGGTTCACATGTAGTGCACATTCGATTGTTCCTCAATAATTTATTATCAAAAAGTAAATATGACACAGGACAAATACCTCTCTTGGAGTGTGCAAACCTCAAAGTGTACCAAATCCATAGTACCTAGGAAATTCAACACCCTGATAGCTGAGGCTAAACTCAGCCCAGCAGAGTGGTTACGTTATCCATGTTCTACACACTGCCTTAGAGATGAAATTGAATTGGTTACATTGTTAAAAAATCTTTTGAGTATTCAACAACAACAACAACAACAAAACAGATTTGGGCTCCTTTTAAAAAATGACAATATCTATGAGCCTTATAACTACATTTCTAGATGAAAAAATTAGATGTAATCTTTTTAACTAAGTCTAACAAAATCTTGGGTGTGATATCTAAAGCAAATATAAGAAGCTTCTGTAAGTTGGAGCTAGTAAGGTTGATTTGTTAGTAAGGTAAGCTGGGACTTGAGAAATGATATGAGTGAGTTCCATTTATATATGGAGATAAAGAAGATAGAATCTTAGAAATTCAAATAACCCCTTAAAAAGAAAAGTTGGTCTCTGTAGTGAAAGGACATGAAATGGGAAGCCTAGCAACACAGTCAGCTTTCAAGCAATAGCCTCTCTGTCAGGCAAACATCAGATAAGCAACTGTGGCCTCACTTCTACCTGAGCTAGCACAGGCTGAATAAGGAGCACAGATGTTTTACTCCTGAGGATATAATGAGGTGCCCATACCTGACCACAGCAGTATCAGAGAAGGTCAATAGGGAGATCCAACTTTCAGCTGCAATGATCAATAATGAAGATCCTCCTTCGTGCCGGGGTGGGGGGCAACATGTGGAGCCTAGAAGCCTCCTCTCAGCAGCTAGTAAGAGGGAGTTCTCTTCCCTCTCCCTGGGGTGGTACCAAAAAAATGTCAGAGGAAAATCATGACTGTCACCATTGCCAGCTGTAATGAAACCACCTGCAGTACTGTTAGAGACTACATGAGAAGCCGTAGCTGCCATTCTCACCCGGAATTAGAGACCCCCTGTCTTCAGGTGTCAGTGACAACAAAGCAGAGAATGTGAAATTCTACCTCTAGATATCAATAAAAAGGTAGTGGCTCTCATTCCCTTGCTGAAGCAAATGTCAGAGGAAGTCTATTAAATGGAGGATTTAATTATTTGCATGTTCTAGATATTAATCCTTTGTCTGAGGAACTACTGGCTAAATGTTTTCCCATTCTGTGAGTCGTCTCTTCATTCTTAGTGAGTTCTCAATCCAAAAATGGGATTTCCCCCCTGAAAATATGGACTGCTACTCATTCTATCCAGCTCATCTGAGATGAACAGACACTTCTCAGATTAAGTAACAACAGCAAATAAATAATGATACAATATTTAGCCTCACTGGTCATACAAGAGAGGCAAATTAAAACAATCCTGGAATTCTATCTCACTCCAGAAAGAATAGCTACTAGCAAGAAATCAACCAACAGCAAATGCTGTCAGGGCTATGGGGAAAAAAGAACACTTCTCTATTGTTAAGAGTTCAAACTGGTGTAGCCATTGTAAAAATAAGTGTGGAGACTCTTCAAAAAACTAGAATAGAAGACCTATTTGTCCTGGCTATTTCTCTGCTGGATATCTTCATAAAAGAATTAAAAATATCATACCATAGTGATATAAGTTTATAGCAACACAGTTGGTACTAACTAAATTTTGGAACTGGCCCAATTTCCCATCAACTGATGAATGGATAAAAATGATGTTTTTAAAAAAATATACAATGAAGTACTACTTAGCCGTAAAGAGAGATAAACTTGAGACATTTATAGCTAGATGATTGCAATCTGAGATCATACTTGTCAGTGAAATAAAACAGATACATATGTATAAATATCAAATAGTTTCTCTGGTGTGAGAAAATGAAAGGGTAAATAAGGACCAAAATGTGTAGCAGGAAATATGAAATAGGAAGAAACTGTTCAAAAAGAAGGGTAAAATGTGAGGAGGGGAGAGGGGTGGAAAAGAAATGGAAAACAAGAAGGAAAAATAGAAATAAGCTTTTGTAAATAAGGAGGGGAGGAGAATTGAAGGGAGGGAGGGACTAGGTGAAAAAGAAGAATCAAGATATACTATGTACAGGTACAAGTTCCCTTTGATGAATGTGATCATTATGTAAATTTAAATTATAACAACAAAATTAATTTTTGAAATCCTAGATTTAAAGATTATCTCAGAACATAATACAGAATTGTTCATCTTTCAATAGAAAATCACTCTTTATTCCAAGAACCAGAAAGATCTCAAACTGAGTGAAAAAATGCAATAATTGGTATTACCATTTCCATCCCAGAGATATCAGAATTATCTGTATGCTATAAACTCTTTATGCTCCCTCCTCACTCATAAGTTGCAACCCGAGCTGTCATGCAATGATATTGGAAAGTGAGACTTTGGCAAGTGATTAGATCATGAGGGAGGATCCCTGAGATTAAGGACATTATGAAAGGGACTTAGAGAACTTTCTCATCCCTTCTACCATATGAAGTCATAGTGAGAAGACAGCCTATTTTGAACCAGGAACTGGATACACATCAGACACAAAGTCTGACGGTGCCTTGATCTCCGACTTCTCAGCCTCTAAAACTGTGAGAAATAAATTCCTTTTGTTATGTTACCTATAATTTAAGGTATTCTGTTTAAATGAACTAAGACACTGACAAACTCTGAAGTCAGCTATGATAAAACTATTTAATAGTCAGTTCTAAATGCTCACAAACTGAAAGAGAAGATAGAAAACCCAATCATAGTGCTAGAAAACTTCAGGTAAAATATAGCAGACATGAATTAGAATAGAATTAAAATTTCAAATCTGGAATATAAATAATTTAAGAATCTTTTATCAGTAAAATGCAAGAAAGAATCACTGCACTGAAAGATAGAAATACCCAATCTGAACAACAGAAGGAAAATAGCCTTTAGGAAAATCTTCAGGAATTTGTGGGGCTGTAACAAAAGATCTAACATTTATGGCACCAGAGTTCTGAAGGAGAAGGAAGAGAAAAGTGCTGGACAAAATACTCAAGCAGAGCTACTCACATTTGGCAAAAGACATCCATGTGTAGGTTTAAGTATAAGATTAAGAAACTTCATGCCAAGACATCATAGTTAAACTTATGGAAGTAAAAAAAAGAAAATAATTTAAACTAGTCAGAACAACACCTTACTTGGGAAAATAATCAGAAGGACAGTGAGTTTTGCATCAGAAATGGAAAGCACCAGAATGAAAGGGACAGTATTTCCAAAATACTGAAATATTAGAATCAGCAGCCAAGAAGTCCTCACCCAGAAAAAAAAAAATTCTTATAAATTAAGGGAAAAGCAAAACATTATCAGATGAAATAAAACTAGAAGAACTGTTACCAGCAGACATATTCTCAAGAATGGATAAAGGATAGAGAAAATAATACAAAAATTCATCTGGAACCACAAGAAACCTAGAATAGCAAAAGCAATTCTAAGCAACCACGACATGGCAGGGGGTATTACAATTCCCAATTTAAAACTCTACTATAAAGCTGCCGTGATAAAAACTGCATGGTACTGGCAAAGTAACAGACCCGAGGACCAGTGGAATAGATTAGAAGATCCAGA
>PVIC010013355.1:0-38227 GCA_004025085.1 Thryonomys swinderianus
CTGTTTACAAAATTCTGCTTTCCAAATGGAAATCTCAGAGCTAATCTCAATAAGGGAATGAACACATTTGTGTTCTCTGTAGGCACTTGTAGCCCTGTGTGTGTCTGTGTGTGGACATTAGACATAGTTTCCTCTTTGGAGACCTTACATAATGTCTGCCTTGCTTAATCTGACCATTAAGGAGTATTTCTCTGAGCTTTACTTGCTTGGATATTTCACATTTATGAAAATGTATAAGTTCTACAGTAGTACTTCTGGTTTTGAATTATCTGAAGTTACTTGTATTCTAATTAGATTAATATACATGTAATGTAAAATGACAGTGAAACTTCAAAATTTTAATCAGGTAAACTTTGAAAATATATTTAATCATGGTAGAAAAATCTATTATTGTTCAAATAATAATAAGTTTATCGGACACAATGTAAGTAGTGGTCAAAGTATTTTTTTATTTTTTTTTTGCTTTTTGAGACAGGGTCTCGCTTTTGTAGTTCAGGCTGGCCCTGAGCTCACAATGGTGCCCAGGCAAGCTGCCGCGAACTCAGAAATCCTCCTGTCTCTGCCTCCCGAGTGCTGGGATTACAGGCGTGAGTCACCATGTCCAGCATTGTAGTATGCGGTGTTGATTGTTGGTGGGCGTGTCTCCATGCCCAGCATTATATGTGGTTACCGGGGATCGAACTCAGGACCTTGAACTTGCGAGGCAGGCGCCAGAACCACTGAGCTAACCCTCCGGCCCCCTCATGCATTTCTTTATCATAAAGCACCAAACACAGAATTTAACATAACTGAAATCATTCTAGTATTTTAGCTATAAGAGTTTAATGAAATATTGCCATTAAATGTTGTTTAATTGCTTTACTCATCAAACTGAGTTTACATTATAGTTATGGTATTGCATGAAAGAGTACACAGGAATAACATTGGATTAAGAGATTTACTACTAGGGGGAAGTCAATATTAAAATTGCAGAAGACTTCAGTTTGTATCAGTCCAGTTTGAATAATTTTAGAGGGTTCTTGTGCAAACAAGAAGAGGTTTAGAAGAAAAATTCAATTTGAGAGTCTACTCATAGAATTACATAAAAGTTATATATGTAGAACAAGTATTCAAATATTACACTTTACACAAAGTATACAATGTCACTGTTCTAAAACAAATTTTAAGCATATATACACATGTTATTTTATTCTCTAGTGATGATTTATGAATTGAAAGCACCTAAAATTATGAATTATATAATTTAGATAAGAAAGCAATAAGACTTTCCTGTATTCTTCTTACAGTTTTAGTTTACTGAATATAAGTAAATATGATTCTGGAAGAAAACTCAATTTTATCTTGAAATACTTGCCTGTGTCTTTAAAGAGTTCTGGTCAGAAAAAAAAAAGTATGTTGTTGTGTATATTTTCAAATCGACAGAAGAAAAAAAAAAATTGAAGACTTCCAAAACAGTGTTCAGCTCATCTTCCAAGCCGCTCCTTCTTAACAAGACTGAACCTTTGCTAAAGGAACTCAGTAATCTATTTTTTGACTGTTTATCCAACTAAGTATGCAAAGTCATTGAGTTGGGGACATTTCCTTGGCTGTACATTATTTTGTGTCTATATAACCCAGATGAAATCAGATCTATCAGGACATTTCCTTTCTCATAAGATTAATCTTTGCAAGAATATTTAGTGATAATTATTGCATTTTGAGAATAAGCAAATTTTGCTTCATTTTTGTGACTATGGACAGAAAAGAGAAAGAGGTTGAAAGTCAAATGTATTGGCTATATGATAAGTAGTTATTAGAAACTGTTACCATAGTTCCCATCACAGTTTGAAACTAAATACATCATCACATTAAACATTTAAAACTAAATTTTCCTTAATAATTTGCAGTGTATATCTCTATAGAATAGAATCTTTAAAGATTACTTTGTGTTTGTGTACCTTTTTCAGAAGTAAATTCCATATATTTAAAAAAAAACTGACTAGATTTACTTTTAGAAGAAAATTGGCTGTATGATGTATTGATGATTGCAATCTTCAATTATAGGAGTTGTTAGAAGGATACATATTTTATTTGGACCCCAAATAATTACTAGTTTTTTAATATCTTGTTCATCAATTTAGTTACTTTGTTAGCTACATTTTTCAGTGTACAAATTTCTGTGCTTGCCCACCTAATCTTGAACATGACTCATAAATCCATGTATAAAAAATCTTGCTGTCACATTTGTTTCTGTCTAATCTGGCTTTGACAGTGTCTGTTTACAAACAGGTTGAGTAAAATTGCTTTCTCTGTCTTCAGTGATGATGTAACCTGTCGGGATGGAAACAGGAAACAGATTGACAATAAGTGACAAAATGGAATAGGCCATTCTTTAATAATGAAACTACATTTACTATGGAAAGATCCAGAAGTTAGGTGAAAAAGCAAAGAAACTAGTAATTCTGTGGTAGGATTTCAAGATTCCAATGGAATCTGGTGATTTTGATATTTATTTTCAATACCTTCAATGTTGAAAATATTGATTTGTATTACTGTACACATGCTTATACTTACATGTATAAAATATTTAGGTAGTCAACATATGTATATTTTTTCTCTTCTGAAATGTTAATTATTCAATTTGTTGATCATTAGGATAAATTATACATCAAATAGTGATTTTTAGTGTCCATTACCACATAGACACATTATGTTTTTTCTACTTATTTGAATTAGTATTTCATTAAATCATGCATTTCAAAAGTAGAGATATTTTCCTCATTTATATATTCATAATTATTTTCTGTAGTGTCATAAAAGTTTAGTTATGTTTTAACATTATAAACATCATATGTAATAATATTTTTCTTCTTGTACTATACTTCAATGTGTATGAAATTTGTCAGAAAATAAAAGTGGCATGTAACTTAAAAAAATTCCACACAAATACCTACCAAAAGAACTAGATACTATAGAGAATGTAAATAAGTTTACACATAATAAAATATTTTAAATGGATACAAAAGAAAGCCAAATTAAAATCCTATATGGAAGAAAAAATCTCAATTCAGTTATTTTTCTGGCACAGAATTAGTTATAGTTCTTTAAATTTAATATTATTTCCAAATGAGGTTAATCTATTTAGATACTCTGTAATGTGGCTGGCTTACTTGTGTGCTGCACAAACTGAATTCACTTTATTACTTACCACCTGGAAATTGAACAGGTCCTTAAAGGGATTAGGAGAGAGAGTGCATTTAAAAGTTTTAAATAATTTTAAGACTCCTTGAAGAACATGTTGACAATATCTGTTTTTACTAAGTATAAAATAAATCTTTAAATTCATATTGTAGGAACATACCAACCAAAAACAAATCCAATATTATTAGAAGACTTTTGGATTATACATGACCATATATGATTAAATGTTATTTTTCATTTATGATAAATATAGCAATACTTACATCACTTTCATAATGACGATGTTTATTTCATAGATGTATTAACAAATGATAGCATTTGCAACAAATCTATGATACTGTAATGTTAATTCGATGAAAATTAAAATTCTCATGGAATTGCAGTTCTTTCTCATTTTTTAGAGTAGAAAGAACACCATAAAACCTCAATTAAATACTGACAGATCGATGAGCTATTTTGCAGTCAGAAATTTCTTACAGGATGTACAGGACATTGAAATGTTTTGTAACTATCAAACCTATTAAGAGTACCCGGCAGAGATTAGATAGGCTTAAAAATGAGTCATGGTTTGATGATTTAAAAATTTAAGATTGGAGGAAACAAAAAAAGCCAGTCAAGTTTTTCTGAGATTAAGGTTGGAGGGAAGGTTCTAGTTTCGAATGTTAATGTAGTTCTCTTCCTAGCTTGGGAAAATAGTTAAAAAAATATCAAATGAAAATCAACTAGGTGTTTTCATGGTTTCAACCTTTCTCCCACTCACATCTTTGACCTTATAGAAGCCCTGCCCATGGTGTGCCTCCAATATATACACAGTTGTAATGACATAAATATTCGTCATTTTTCTTTCATGTATCCTTTGGAAATCTTTTTTCACTGAATATGGATTAGCTGCTTGTTAACTGTATATTTAAAACGCAGCCAGGAACTCCTTATCTCCTTCTAGAAGGCCATTTCACAAATAAGCATTGAGTGTTTCTTTGGAAAATTACTATAGTAAGGACTTATTATGCTCCTGGAAATTCTTTCAAGGACCGGAGGGTTAGCTCAGTGGTTCTGGTGTCTGCCTCGCAAGCGCAAGGTCCTGAGGTCGATCCCCAGAAACCATATACAATGCTAGGCGTGAAGACTCACGCCCACCGGCCATCAACACCACATACCACAGTGCCAGGCGTGGAGGCTCACGTCTGTAATTCCAGAACTAGGGAGGCAGAGACAGGAGGATTGCTGAGTTCAAGGCTTGCCTGGGCTACATAGTGAACTCAGAGCCAGCTTGAACTACAAAGCGAGACCCTGTCTCAAAAAAAAAAAATCCTTTCAAAAAGTTACAGGTCCTGACAGCAGAAACAAGGCTTTGTAGTTCAAGACTGGAACCAGACTGGTACTCTTTAGTCCAATGCTTCAGAAAACACAAACTTTTTCACTAGGTAAAATACTTCCGAGTTCAAAGGTCAGGTTTCAGTAGGCAGCCAGGGGTCAGTGTTGAAGTCAGGCCTTTCTTAGCAATCTGTCAGGTTTGAGCAACCCAGATTTGAAACTGATTAGCTCAAATACTAATTCACTAGCAGCAACATTATTTATCACCTCAGTCAGTGTGAATCAGACATCCAGGTGCAGGGAATCTGGATCCTCTACTTTCATGTCTCTCACAGAAAGTACATCATCCTTGGCTTCCCCGGACAAGAGCATGCTTCCAGTCTCACTCACGTGATTGTGGAAACCCTTCCTTTCACTGTTCCTGTGTGAACTGTCAATCCCTGTTCCTCACTGATACTTGCTAGTGGCAGTCTTCTTGGACACGCGAGGGTCTCCAAATTAGCAATTTTCTTTTTCACACAGAAAAGATCAAGAAGTTAAGGGGAAGAACAGGAGAATGATGCAAGAAAAGAAGTTCTAAGAAGATAACAACCATAGTCCTCATAACCAGAGGTGGAAATGATACCCTAAACTAGGACATTGGATTCTTCAGAAGCATGTGCTAAATCCAACCTCAAACAGGGCTTTATCCATGACTATAAATATCTGGAGGCACAGATCCTGGGTGAACATTTTAGAAGCTCGTCTACTGCACTACTAAATGTAGAGAATTTTTAAGAGATATCCAAAATACCTGACAGAATCAGTCTGTGAACATGGTGTGACAAGACAGGGACAAAACCCTATGATGGACAAGTGTGAACTCAAAGAAAAGAATAAAACATCATCAGAAGGAGGGCAGGGATGTAGCTCAGTGATACCAGTACCTGCCTCACAAGTACAAAGTTCTGAGTTTGATCCCTAGTACAAAAATAATTCATAAGCCATAATCATAAAAATAAACAAATGTATTTCCCCCTCGACTAACATACGTCATTACTATTGCTTGTTTCCGGCAATCAAATAGATATTCCTCTTGGTATCTTCAATAAAAACTGTGATTCTAAGTCACTAAACTGGCAGCATTCTAGGAAGCATAAAATCTATAATAAATCCTCACTCATTTGTAATCTTAAACCACAGTTCTTCAAGCTTCTTGGAAGCCTTCTTCACTGTCTGACCTCTTGGTTTCCCGTGGTTAACTTCTTACTTGTTATGGCAAGTTAATAACCTTGACTTTGGTTGACTCAAGGTGTTTCCTTGCTAGTTTTAGGCAGTAGCTATTGATAGTAAACATTGTGTTGTATAATTATGCATCTATTTCTGTATTTAAATCTCCCAAATAACTATATGAAGGTTGATGAATTTAACTTCTTTCCCTGTGGCAGAGCTCAGATTTAACCCAGACAGTCTGTCTCTTTATTAGCTTTAAATTACTCAACATATTACATCACTCTTTTATGACCTTTTTGCTATGCACCACCATAATAGTATAATGATACTTTTTATATCTGTCTCATTTATTGAATTCTAATAATTTTTCTAATGAGATAACTTGTTGTTTTAAAATTCTATTTTATGAATAAAATACTGTACTGAACTATATATATATATACATACATACATATATATGTATATATGTGTATATATATATATATATATATATATATATATGTGTGTGTGTGTGTGTGTGTATAGTGCATTTTCCTAAAATTACTTGTTTATAATATTGGGTTATATTTTCAACCCTGATCTTTTCCCAAATGTTATTTCTAAATTTCTAATACTGGCCTGGCCTTTTCTTTTTTTTTTTTTTTTTTTTTTTTTGCAAGAAATGTGTACATGTCTCCTGTGCATTTAGTCTCTCATCACCAGTTTCTCTCTGCTTTTACTGTACCTCTGTTTTCCTGTGCCTATGTTCACTATAGTTATTTTTCAATACAGTTATTCTTCTAAAAGTAGACAGTTCTTTGCCAATTTATTCCTTAGATGAAAAACTCAGTTCAAGGCTTAATTATTTTGTTTTCTTTTGAAACAGGGTCTTGCTTTATAGTTCAGGCTGTCCATGAGCTCACATGTAGGCCAGGCAAGCCTCAAAGTCAGCAAGCCTCCTGCCTCTGCCTCCCAAGTGCTGGGATTACAGGCATTGAGCCACCATGCCAGGCACTGTGGTATGTGGTACTGATTGCTGGTGGGTGTGAGCCACCATGCTCAATAGTGTTGTATGTGGTTACCAGGAATTAAACCAGGGACCTTGAGCTTGCTAGGCAGGTGCCAGAACCACTGAGCTAAATGTCCAGCCCCCAGGCTGAATTCTTATGACTTCCTATCAAACCAGCATGAGAGTAGCTGGCTGGGGTCCTTATGATACTGTTCATATATGATGATGTGATCTCCAAATGCCTTGGTCAGTGTTTATTGCCTATTTACTGTCTTGTTACTGGAAGATAATCTTTGCTTGATCTTTTCTATGAATCTTTTGTGAAATGTGATCAGTTTTTCTTGAAATGTGCCTGAGCTTTTGGTGTGACATACCAGGATACTGGGTGATTTGGAAAAAAAAATCTGCTATTCAGCAATGTCAACATTAATGTTTTACCCTCATTTCTTTTCTTCATACTCATGCCAATGTTATCTATTGATACTCGATTTATATATTTAAACTAGGGACTTACTGGAAACAGTTTTCTGTCTATGTGTAACCAAAAGCATTTTCTCTCAACCCTGTTATACATTGCTCTCAATCTATAATTTCTTCATTTTTAAATATAATTGATATACAAAATCCAGAGGGACAACTTATTAATCTAAAGCAAAAATGCAAGCACTGATTTAACGATAGCATTTAGTCCGATTTACCTATCTAGTTTTTTCGTACTGGAGAGTTTACTTAGGAAAATTAGCAGCAATTGAAAGATTTCCTAGTGGAGAAGGAAGCATAGACATAGAGCCAGGCATGTTTTTAAAGATACGCTATTACCTAAGTAACCAAAATAGCTTCATAAATTTGTACTTTTCAAAATACCTGTACTATAAATTCTCCCATTTTCCAACTCTGGTGCCTTCATCCCCAAACACATGTATGTGTATATAGCATAAATGATTCTATACCTTCAAACTTTCTTTAAAGTTCTTATAAAGGTGTATATCTTTAACATCTTTTAAAAGTTACCTTCAGAATCTCCTAAACACTGCTATGTGAACACAAAAGTGTCATTTGGAACTTTACGTTTATTACTGTCCAAACTATAGTTTAAAGAGCATATAAAGAACATATTGTGAACAACTTTTGAGTAGTAATTGGTTAAATTAGAAAAATAAAATAATACAAAAGTTTAAATTATCAATCTCTAAAAACGGTTTAATGGGGGCATTGAAAACTGTGTTGGTTTCATAGTTTTTATTTTATCAGAAATAGAATTGAAGCCTTAATACAGTGTAAGTGGATTATTTGGAATGCAGTTATAGAAACACTATTAGCACCACAGGGAAATGAAATAGGAAAAGGAAGAGGCAATATGGGTTGCAAGTAAAATACTAGTATAATAAAAAGAGAGTTCAATTCTGCTACAGAAATCTCAGAAAAGTATTTAAAATATAGGCTCAATACTTACAAAAACTAGGGCTAGCATTTTCCACCAGTTTAATGGCAGTCGTAAGTAGAAAGCAGCTTGAATAGGGCAACAATACTCTAACACGCTTTTTTTCGCGACTCTCTTCTAGCTCAGATTGGCAGAGAAATCTTTGTTTTTCATAGAAGGACCCCTAGTGAAAATCTTTTGAGTGATGGAAGCTGAAATTTGAAAGAGCTCATGGGATAAAATATGGAAAGATATGAAGAGTGTTTGCTACATAAGATAAATTGGAAATTTTTATTTTATAAATGTGAGTATAATGATACAATGGCGTTACTGCTAATTTTCTTGTGTTTTGCTTTTATGCGTGACCTTGTAAGTAATAAAAGATTTTGAGCACAAAGGGTGGGAAACAGGTATAAAATAACAAATTATGACCATTGTGTTTCCATTTCTTCACATCAAATTGCCCTTTGTTCCGGTGCTATCTAAATTGTGGTCTACAAAATGTTTTTCTGCTCCATCATAATGAAGAGTTTGAATTGCAACTTAAATCAACTAGACCAATAGGATATCACTAGCTGAGGTTTCAATGTGTACTTTACAAAAGGTTCCTTATCAATCAGAGAGAGGAACAAAGAACTTATGGAACAGCTATTTTGAGAAGTCCAAATTCATGAAACTATTTTGGTTGTTAGGTAATATAGACCTTTAAAAACACCTGCTTCTATTTTGTGCTTCCATGCACAATAGACAAGCCTTGAATTACTGTTAATTTTTCTCATTAAAAACTCTTCAGTAGGGAAAAAAAAACCTAGATAGGTAAATCAAACTAAATTTGTTTAAATTAGTGTTCCTTGAGAAGGTTTTGTTATATCTTGGGTTGGATAAAGTGGAATTTATTGACCACTAAGTTAACTTGGTGTTATGATAGAAACTAAGGCATATTTTTCATCTGGTCAATAAGATTTCATAACTTCTTCCAGAGACACTCACTAGGAACATCCCAAGGTACAGATAAGCGACTTAATCCATGAAGTGAGCGTGCTTGCTATTGAACAGTCTAAGCACATGCTTGAGTCCATACTAAAAAAAAGAAAAGACTTGTATTCTCCTGGCAAGGATTGCACTATGGGAATTAATATGTTTGAGTCACATATCTGAGGAAATAATTTTTTAAAACCTAGATGTTTTATGCTGGGGATGGTGTCTCATGCCTCTGCATTCGAGAAGCAGAGGCAGGAGGACTGCTTAGTTCTAGGCTTACCTGAGCTACATAGTGAGCTCAGGGCCATGTTTTACAAGTGTCTCAGACTTGGATGGTTTAAGAACAGAATGATCTATCTAGAAGTCTCGTCTAGACACCTTGATTGCTGTGGCAGTTAAACACATATACGATCCCTCTGAGCTGGCTCCAGAGAACGAGACAAAAAGGGGAGACTTTACCAGGACTAGGTACCTAGAACTGGAAAATTTCAAGCTCCAGTCCTCTTGGATGAACTTGTTAGCTGTTGAAGAATTTGCTGCAATTTTGACAAGGGGTTGATAACTGTCATTAGTGGATTTTCTGGTCAATAATGAGACTGTTAACTCAAATCATAAGCTGAGGCTCTTATTCTAGTTTGGGCTAGTAGAAATATGGTGGCTCCTGGAAAGTAAGCTTCCTGGGCCAGTTTTTGAACATGACTATTTGGAGACACCTTCATATATATTTATCATTTCTGATGATAGAGGCTTCCAAGCAAGATGATGAAGAGCACCTAGTGTTTGAGAGGCTCTCTGTCTAACTGTATTCTTAAAAATGGCCCATTGCGGGCCGGAGGGTTAGCTCAGTGGTTCCGGCGCCTGCCTCCAAGCGTAAGGACCTGAGTTCGATCCCCGGTTACCACATATAATGCTGGGCGTGGTGGCTCACGCCTGTAATCCCAGCACTCGGGAGACAGAGACGGGAGGATTGCTGAGTTCGCGGCGGCTTGCCTGGGCACCACAGTGAGCTCAGGGCCAGCCTGAACTACAAAGCAAGACCCTGTCTCCAAAAAAGCAAAAAAAAAAAAAAAAAAAAAAACAGGCCCATTGCACTTGGCAGATATTTGAGGACTCTAAACCTGGGCATTATTTCTGAGATCAGGATTTCTACTGCTTCCTGTCCCTTTTCTGTTCTCTGAGCGAAGTCTTCAACTCAGTTGGTGGATGTGTATGCTCGGACCAGCCAGTACTAAATCTTCTGGAGGACGTCTAAGCATGTCCTGTACAGTTACTGCAACATAGCCTGCCCATTGGATTCTGTCTTTCATATATGAACTGCTATTTAGAAAAAAATTCAAACCATGATCTATGAGCAGCTTATCTAATAAAGCTTGCTTTTATTCACAGAGTTGTGGAGAATCATATGTTCATATTCATGTTATTAATTGTTTTCTCATTTTTAAATTGAATTATTTATTGGAACATTTTATATGTAGCTTACAATCACACTCAACATTGGGGAATTTGTATCAGTATATGAGACAAGTTATTTCTCATTTTTACCAATATCCCTACCCACCCTACAACCCCCACCCCCTATATACATGTGTTTTCTTTTTCTTTTTACTTTTTAAAATTATCTTTATTGTTACATTGTAATACACATCATGATCACACTCAATATTGGGAATTTGTAGCAGTGTATAACACGAGCTAGTTCTCATTTTTCCCATTCCCCTACACACCCCACAACCCTTCACCCCCTAATTACATAAGCATTTTTCCCCTATTTTTTATTGCCATCACATTTTTTTCTTTACCCCTCATTACTCATTCTGAATTGTTCTCTTTGGCAAAAAAGGTAACTGATTTAGGGAGAAACAGATTTTTATCCAAGCTCAGCCATATTGTGAAGAATAAATTCAGTAAGATTTTTACCAACAGTTTACCTGGAAGCTTCTGGTAAGAGACCAGGCATGACTTTCCTGGTACAAAGCTGCCTTTGTACAATGCTTAGTGCTTCAGCTATCCCACTGGTTGTTCAGGAGGATGGTGGTTTTGTGTTAAAACTCCAAAGGCCATTAAATGATGTTCAGACAGGAAGCTTAGTGCCAGAGCACCTACAAGTCCCAGTTTGAGATTTGAAATGGCAGTTGTAGCTTGGATTATTCATTCAAAATATAGGTGTCAATATTTGAGTGTCTTTTACTCACTGGTAGAGGGCCCATTCTATCTCACTATATTCTCCATGCAGAGGAGGCAGAAACCTGTTGTTTCTCCAGACTTTGTTAATAGTCTTAGAGTTTTTGGTAATGGGAAGGAAAGAGTTGGTTTAATTATTTTATTCACTAGTCTCCAAGTTCCCTTAGATATTATTAGGCCAAGTCCTCTACTTCAAGACTACAGAACTGATTCTTGAGACAAGAGACCTTGTAACTCTTTCTGGCAGAAAATATAGTCGAGTCTGAGTGTCTTGATTTGACAGTTCTTTTGAAAGGACACATATCAAAGTGTCAACCACATATAGTGAGATCCTAATATTGAGTGCTTGAAATAAAACTACAGGATCATAAACAAAACAGTAAAGTGTGTGTACGTGCATATGATAGAGTGCAGATGGGTGAGTTTTGCCCTCATGATGTGCCTATAGCTTTGTGTATGTTCATATATATATATACATATACATATATATATATATATATATATATATATATATTTTTTTTTTTTTTTTTTTTTTTTAGACAGGGTCTTACTTTGTAGTTCAGGCTGGCCCTCAGCTCACTATGTAGCCCAGGCAAGCCTTGAACTCAGCAATCCTTCTGTCTCTGCCTCCTGAGTGCTGGGATTATAGGCATGAGCCACCACGCCTGGCTGTGTATTTATATTTTTATTACTTGTTTTCCTTTGATTTTCTTGTATAATTAGCCTAGTTCAGTAAAGTTTCACATGAAATTCATATATACTGTGAAGTGCATGCTTGACAATTCTTTCCACAGGACCCTGTACAATTTCTGGTTCTCTCAACTGTAGAACTCTGTCAGCTGCGAATACATCTTACACCTTTAATTCATGCAATAATAAACTGTGTGACATTGTAAACAGGCTTATTGCACCTATTTCAAGAAGTAACCCAGATATCACTTTTGAAAACTGGTTCTTGAATTAGCCATTCATAATATATGTACTTAAAAATAAGACAGTTGACCAGCACAAAAATGATTTGCAAGAACACAACCAAGATTCCTGAAAAACCCATTGCAAGTTCACACTAGAAATATATTCTATAATCTTTGGATTTCAAGAAATTCAGTATTGACCTTTTATAGAGTGTAGATAAACCAAGTAGTATTAATACTGCCAAGGTTATATCACGATGATCAGATTGACAGGGAGGCTGAGTATGGTGATACAAGCCTGTAATTCTTCCACTCAGGGCACTGAGACAGGAGGATCCTGTGAGTTCAAGGTCAGCTAGTGCTACGTTGTGAGTTTAAGGCCAGTCTGGACTAGGTAGCAAGACCTTGTCTCAAAAACCCAACCAGCTGACTAACCAATGAAACAAACAAAAATTATTAGTGAATCTTCAAGATAAATGAACTCAGAAATGGTCACATTTCAAAAGGAAATGGAAGCCAGAGTAGATGTTGTGGACGAGATATGCAGCAACACTGATGTCACCAGAAGCACAAAACGTTGGCCAATGGTTGCATTTTACTTGATCCTAAATATGGGAAGCATGAGTAATTTCAGGTTAACAACATAACAAGCACAAACTATTATAAAGAATTTTTTTTCCAGAAGATTCAACTGAGCTGACAAATGATCAGTTACAAAGGTGAAGATCCTTATGTATCTGCTCAAAAACTTCTGGAGCAGACCAGTGAGCAGACAAATGAAATATCACTAAAATCTCTTAAGAAAATAGGAAATATTTAAAGAGAAATTGGGTGGAAGGGTGGGTAATGAGGGGAAAGAAAAACTGTGTTAGTAATAAAAAAGGGAAACACAGCTTATGTGTATATATTCCCTTAGTTTGAACCCTCCAATAGGCTCTAATACTTTGAGCTCTGTGCCAGTAAGAAGTTTGGCATCTAACCAGGCAGCACATTGAAGGAGGCCAAAAAGCAGGTACACAGCTGAGACACATGCTGAACTCTGCGGCCATTTCTGCAGGAATGCCCATGAGTATATGGTGGGCAGAGAACCTGAGGGAGTCACCTTTTGAGTGGGTCTTTGGAAGAGCTTCTGGTCTAACAGCTTCCTTATGCAGTCCGAGAGAGAGGAGGAAATAGGCAGAAAATGAGGTGAGCATTAACATATAGACAAATGGTATCTTTGGTGATAACTATAGATACAGCTTTTCTAATCCAACACTATAGAAAATACATTCTAATATTGAGTGTTACCACAGATGACCAACACGAATGGTCAGTTCAGGCCTCCAGAGTAAACCCACCCATTGTGTAAATTAGTAAGCCAAAAGAATAGATACACTGGTAAAGGACATATCATAAGGGAAATATGGAAAGATTCTCAATGGAGCCTTCCTGGCTTGGAATTTCATACCAGCCATCAAGAGACATAATGGTATAGTCTGAATCGGTGCCTCAAAATTCAAAGAGTAAAATCTCAGATAAAGGTGATAGATGGGGGAGGGTATTTATTAAGAAAGAAATAGCTCCTAATAGGAAGGGACCTGGAGAATGGGTTCCCACAGGATTCTTTGTGTAGATTTCCTTAGTAGATATGCCCTGAACTCAGACCAATCTGAGAGAGATTAAGGTCAACTGATAGCACTAAAACCAAGTTACTTAAAAGTGGAAGTGGGGCCATTAGAAGTCAAGGCACATAGCAAACTTGTGTCTCTATTTATGTTTGGCCACTAATTTATCTAAGAGGTGTACCTTTTTTTTTTTTTTTTTTTGAGACAGGGTCTCACTTTGTAGTTCAGGCTGGCCCTGAGCTCACTATGTAGCCCAGGCAAGTCTCAAACTCAGCAATCCTCCTGTCTCTGACTCCCCAGTGCTGTGATTACAGGCGTGAGCCACCACGCCCGGCACTGTGGTATGTGGTATTGATGGTTGGTGGGCATGAGTCACCACGCCAGCATTGTATGTGGTTACCGAGGACTGAACTCAGGACCTTGCGCTTGCGAGGCAGGTGCTGGAACCACTGAGCTAAATCTCTGGCCCAGTGGTGTACCTTTTTAAAAAGAGGAAGAACCACACTTAACAGATGACTGATAGTAAAAGTTGTCACATCCATCATCCATCACCTTGTTTGTTGTATTCTTGGACTTAATTGTCCACCTGCTTCTTATTAGCACTTAACTCCAGGATCATTGTGCTTATCTGACCTGTATCAGGCCATCCTGATTATCTTGGGGCTGGGTCCCTCCATAGCTTCCTGGCATCTTATATCTTATCTGACTTGCCTGTCTGTGTTAGCTTTACTGGAAGACTGAGGTGAGAAGAAAAAGAAAGAGGAGAAGGAGATGAAGAAAGAGGAATAAGAAGAGGAAGAGGAATAAGAAGAGGAAGAAAGAGGAAGAGGAAGAAAAAATCTTATACTAAGGAATTTGAGCTTTATGTTATTTCTCTACTCAGAAATATATTTGAGAGAATTATGCAATACAGTATGTCCATGTTAAAGAATAAATATCCAACAGTTTTAGTAAGATTCTAAAATATCACTTTTATAAGTAAAAAGATCTATTTATAAATATGAAAATATGAACTTAATAGAATTCTCTAAGTGCTAAAATTATTATCTCAGGTATAATATTCTAAAAAGAAAAATAACTCTAGAACACACCATGCTGCTACAGACTTTATTTGTAGTTTTTTCCAAATGCAGTTGGAAATTCAGGGTTTGATTTCTTAGAGCAGATCAGCCTGAAGATAGACATTTTGGAAAGCATAAAAATATACTGATGTGGAAAATCAATTTAGATTTTTAAATAAATTTTGTGTTCTGTGTTTTTCAATTTGTTAAAGCAGAAGCTGGGCAAATGACATTTTATGATCCTTCTATGTCTGACACTCTGCAATATAGATGGCGTCTCCGGCGATGTGGATCTGACCTCAAAGGGTGCTGTGATCAGCTCTATGATGCAAAGCTAATGAAATATGTGCTAATGGGTGAGCACTAAGTAATGCAAAAATGTCAAGATTGAGAGACTGTGTGTAACATCTGCCCTCAATAACAGGCATCATTATGGACCTGATACTTAACTAGGTATAGAATGTGCTGGTGTGCAGCTGTTTAGGGAACCGGAAAGTAGGGAGGATTTGTTCAGCAAACTCTGACACCACTGGGTAGAAAAAACAATTCGATAGGCTGGTTGATTTCCTGCTACTCCACTTCACACTTGTTTACTCTTGTTTTATATTATATATTTGAAATTTAGCTTGATTTATGTAGTGATTTTTCACTTTTTTTTTTTTTTGGTTAGTTTGGTTGAAATTCTTGACAAAGTAGAGCAGTCTTTAAAGGTTTACGTTTTCTGTTTACTTTTTCTGTTTCACATGATTAAATCTGCTTCTGCTTAAAGAATGAGGCAACCTTGGAAGCAGAGGTCATACAAAATGAACACGAAATGAAATAAAACAAAAACCCAACAGAGACATTGGGTGCCTCATCATTTTGTGAGACAAATCAGATTGCCGATGTCTGATGTTTAATGAAGAAAACATATTGTTTCTTTAAAGTTATTAAATCCATGTGTCTTTGAGTGCCTGATGTTACGTCATGTCTATAGCTAACTGCAGCACAGAGTAGACACATTATTCAAATTAAAAAGGAAGTCCTGAAAATGCACATTATGACAGTAGTTACTAGAGGATATGAAGATATTATAATCTTTTCATTTTTCAAGAACATCAAAGATTGTAATAGGGGAAAATTGTATGATTTGCCAACATTAAAATGCCTGGCGAGTGAAGCTCATGATATTTTGAGTTAGAAAGAGACTATTATAATATGATGGCATCTCTGGCAGATGAAGGGGGTAATTGAAGCCACTAATAGCCCCTGGCAGATAAAGATGTAGTCCTACCTAGGTAAACTGTAATGACTGGTTAATCTATATGTTTACATTTTTGGTAAATAGTTTAATATATCATGGGATAAATACTAGAAGTCTTTTCTCTGCCATAAACCCAGATAGTTAAACTCTATAATTAGTTATAAGAAGTCCTGAGATTTTTTTTTTTTTCCAGGAGAGTTGGAGAAGTAGCTCAGTGGTGCAAGGTCATGAGTTTGATTCATGATATGGGCAAAAAAATATATATATTTTTCAAAATGGGGCACTGTCATGTAATCAATTAACCTCAAAAGTACACACATACAGACACACACAGAATTTGAAATTACCATTTTTATTGTGAAATAGGTACATTTAATACCCATATCATGATCACACTCAACACTGAGAATTTGTAGCAGTGTATGACATGACTTAATTCTCATTTCTTCCCAATCCCCTACCAAACCAGTAAGACCCCACCTCCTATATACATGAGTTTTTCCCCCCCTTTTTTTTTACCATCACAATTATTTTTTCCCCTCATTACTTACCCCATCCCCTATTTCCCTTAGGTTTTTTTTCTATTTTAGTGTCAATATTATATTCTAGGACTTATTTACATTTTCAGTTTCTCGAACCAAGGAAAAGATACGTTATTCACACATCTGGTTTTGATAAATAAATTCACACAGAATAATAGTGTTTTACCCAAAGACCAATTGAATATGTTCTACACATTTTGGGGTAAGATTATCTTTTTAGAATGAATTATGAAGTTGTGTTTATAGAACAAAATTGGATATTTGGCAATTTTGTATTATCCCCCCAAAAGTACATTTACTATAATTGTATGCTTTTACTTGAGTGAAAGTAAATATTTTCAGAAGTATCAAGCAATTTATCTTCATTCAAGGAGTGCTTCAGCAAGATTAGGCTTAAATGCTAAAATTTGAGTAAAATTAATTTTAATATACACATGTACAATGGAAAACTAAATGATTATTGGTATTTATGATGTATTTGGTTATAAATTACTGTTCAAATTATTTTAATTAATTATTAAAATAGAAACGAAGAATAAGACAATGATTATAGTTTCCTTGTTGTGACCAAGAAGAGAAAAACACAAATGTGATTTTCCGGTAGCCTGTTCCACTTGTGTGTTCTAAAGAGAGCAGTAAAACTACCTCCTGGTGGAATAGAGGTTGCCTGCACACTAGGAAGGAAAATACTGCCCTTAAAAGAGTGCTCATAAAACAGGAAAGTATGATTCTGCTCAGAGAACATAAAATCCACCAGAAATGGAGAATAATAACCAGTTATTCTGATGAGTGCAAACATGCAATATTAATGTATAGCTAATGTTCCCTGAAATGAAAGCAGCACTTACACCCAGAGGAATTAACCCTTGAGTCATGTGTCATTTACTCATATATAAAGAAGGTTTATCTTCTCTTAATGTAGCATCATATTTTGTGAGAGCACATTTATTTATTTATTTATTTATTTATTTATTTATTTATTTATTTATTTATTTATTTATTTATTTATTTAGAGGCAAGGTCTCACTTTGTAGTTCACGCTGGCCCTGAGCTCACTATGTAGCCCAGGCTAGCCTTGAACTCAGCAATCCTCCGGTCTCTGCCTCCCAAGTGCTGGGATTACAGGTTTGAGTCACCAAACCCGGCATTTGTGCTATGTGGTACTGATTGGTGGTAGGTGTGAGTAACCCACCCAGAATTGTATGTGATTACCGGGGATTGAATCAGGGACCTTATGCTTGCTAGGCAGGCACCAGAACCATTGAGCTAAACCGCCAGCCTGAGAGTATATTTTTAAACAGAATTTGACATGTCTCTGACTATCCCTATTATTGATCCAAATGACATAATTAGGAAATCATACTAGTTTTCTATGAAAGATGGCAAGTGATAATGAAGAAAAGTCCCAGAGACACTTTTTAAATTCTAGAGTTGAAGATTCAGTAGAAAGTCATCATTTTTCAATTGTAATAAATGTTTTCTGAGGAGTATGGCTATATATTATTCATATCTCCTTCATCTTTTGTGGCCATTGAGTTAAATAAGTAAAAGAAGAACTCTGTTACAGCCTTCCTTTTGAAAATCAGAGAAAAAGAGAAATTCTTTTAGACATCTCTTTAGTTACTGGTGTTGTACATTTGATAACATGTTTATCAGTTAGATCTTTAATATTTAATAGGTGTATAAGAAGTATTTTAATTTTATTTCTTCATTATATTTGGCCAGTTGCTTTCACTGTTTACAATCATCATTGAATATTTTGAATTTGTCTATATCCATTTTTAAATAAGATGTTTATTTAAAAAGTAAAAGTGAGTGTTATTTAAATATTTCATTAATCATATGTTTCTGAAGAATATCCTTCCCCAAATAATAAAATAAAAATCTGGCTGGGCTTGGTGGCTTATGCCTGAAATCGCAGCACTTGGGAGGCAGAGGCAGGAGAATTGCTGAGTTTGACGCTTGCCTGGGCTACACAGTGAGTTCACGGCCAGCCTGAACTACAAAGCAAAATCCTGTCTCAAAAAAAAAAGAAAAAGAAAAAAAAAAAAAAAAAAAGCCGGGCGTGGTGGCTCACGCCTGTAATCCCAGCACTCAGGCGGCAGAGACAGGAGGATTGCTGAGTTCGAAGCTTGCCTGGGTTACACAGTGAGCTCAGAGCCAGCCTGAACTACAAAGCAAGACCCTGTCTCAAAAAAAAAAAAAAATACATTCCTACAATTTTTTAAGGTTTCAAAATAGCCCAAATTATTCAGAATTTATGTCGCTTATGTACATAAGGCATATCTCACTGTGTTCAGAATTAAAATTGTTCATTGTTTAAAGATTACACATAGTAACTAAAATTTGAAGCATATTGGATTATAATTGCTTTTTGGTACCCTCTAATTTCCCTTGCAAACATGCTCTTTTTTTAAATTTTCTTTTTTTTTCCTGCTTGTTTACATGTGTTTACATGAACCATAGTCTACAATATCAAAATATATCTACCTATTTTATGTTAAAGCAACTGTCAAGTAAATTATGGCAACTATTATCAATGGTCACAAAAATTTCGGAAGCTTTTGGACTTTTTAAATAACTATTCCCTTCATTAAGTTTAAATATTGATGTCCACTTGTAATCACTGTAATGGAATAAAAACAGACAATATAGAAAGAATTCATAATAGTTTTCTCCTATCCACTAATAAAAATTCTTAATTTATCCATATTACAAATTATGTTATGTTATTGTCAAATTTATTTTCATAAATGTGAAGATGTTCCAAGGTCCTAATTGTTAAAAAGAAAAACAAATAAGAAAAATGTTCATTTTAAGAAATATTTACCATACAAGGAGATAAAAGGTAAAGGAATACTGGGGCCTTGCAAGATACTACAGTTGCTAGATTAATGAAAAAAATAAGCCAACTGGTACAGAAAAGTGTACTGTAAGTCTATAGTGGGGAAGACAGATGGTCTCTCAATAAAACATGGAGAGGGGAAGAGTATAGTGCGAAAATAGTCATAATATAATCAGACTTAGGAGAAGGAAGAAGACAGGCAAGTTAGGATGAAAAGACTAAACATTTAGGCCAGGTGATATGAATGATGGAAGTGGGAAACAAATTTGAAGTTTATCAGCAAAAAAAACACCTTTAAAGCTAAAAAAAAATAAGCAACATAGCCAACTATAAAAAATGGTTAGAGTTGCTAGAAATGTGTAAAAACTTATGCCAATTTACAAATAACATGCACATTACAAACTAACGCACAAAATTAGTTGTGAATCCTCACTTCTCAAAAGTCATAGCTTGAGATATCAATTAGATGCAACATGGCATTAAATATGTATTGAATATGTGTTAAATATGTAAAAAAAATCAAATGGCATCAAAGAAAATATACTCCTTCAAGAGAATAGACCTTTATCTCAGCATGTGCATGACAGATCTTAAGAGAAAAGTAGTCCCTAGGATATGGGGATATGTATTAAAGGAGATGGACTCACAGTGTTACGGAGGTCAAGTAATTCAGAAAGAACTGCAGTTCGTAAACAATTCATAAAGAACTTCAATTCCTAAACAGAACCAGGAAAGCCATTAGAATTAATGAGTCTAAGCCTGCAGGCCTCAGAATCAGGAACCCTTGGTATAAAGCCTGAGAAAATTAGAGTCCGAGAACCAGGAACACCAGTTTCCAAGAAGAGAAGGTGATGTCTCTACTTATCCCAAATTTCGTTTAGATGTAGAAGCAGACGATGCCAGACCTAAGCCAAGGAGAAATATATTTTTTAAAAAGTGTATCACCCATCTAGTGATGTTTTCTGGGAAAAAGTAAGAGAAACCCACAAGCAGGTTCCAACGTTATTTGAGAGAGAAACGAGGTGGCTGTTTAGCTACTTGTGGTAATCTGGTGATGAGGCGAGGGGTTTGGTGGCTTTCACGGACTGACCTCAGTGGCGCCATTAGAAGCTCCACCCTCGTTGTAACCCACACAGAAGCGGAACACTACAAAAACTAGTAATAGGGCTTGAAAATAACCATCAAACTTCAAGAGCGAACTCTGCCTTTGGGTTATAAAATAGCACATTGTGAACATACGAACACTGAAAATACGTTTAAAACTGAAGCGTAGCAGTAATTTTCAATAACTGAAATGATTTATTTCTTCTTAAATACGCATTTTTCATACTGAACAAGTAGAAATACAGGTGATTTTCTTAAATGGAATTCTTTATTGGTACATTGTATATACAGCTAACAGTCACACTCGGACGTTTTTAATTATCACTTTTTTTCCCCCCTAGTATAAACTTCAGAGTAAAAGGCACTGTTCATAGTAGCTACAATTGACTCTCCTTGCAATTTGCAATTGAAATTGAAAATCTCAGTAAGAGAAAGCTATCAGAACCTTCGGGAAGTGGTTATGTTTTTGTGTCCTAAGAAAATGATTATATTTTCCTGTAGTAGAATGGTTGCTTTAAGGATTGACAGTGATTGATATCCAAGACACAAGGTAATCATCAGATTAACATCCTACACTGGCTCACTGAATTAAGATCATGCTTTTGGTAATCTGCTTGATTTCTCCATGGGAACTATGTATGTTAAAATCTTAGCAAAATTTAATATCACACAAGATTCTAGTTTTGAGTTATTTTTCCCAAGGGAAGGAAAGCAAAGCCTGCATACACTGGGACCTCAATTCACGGTGAGTTTTGTTGGAGAGCATTTTGGTTCACAAACAGAAGCATTTGACAAAACGGGTTTTGTTTGCAAACCACATTATGTAACAAGATCACAGTCACCTTTCTTGCCCAGACAAAAGCATGAGAATCTTTCTTCAAACCATAGTGAAGAAAATGAAGCTTGTGTATTTTAAATTCATTCATCTCCATTTCTCTTTTCTGAGTTTCTCGAGGGTATGAGCTCAATCTTTGCTTGAAACTCACAGCATACCCTATGCTACATGGAAGGGGCACTGTACTAAGTGCTACAAGATAAGGAATCGTGCTCATTCTCCTGGCCTTGATTGCAAGTGGCTTGGCTATGGCTAGACACAGCATTCTACTAGTGCTGCCTGATTCTGAAGGACCATCGATAGAAGAATCCAGCACTCGGAGATAGTGGAGTGTCTGAATGACTTATTAATGTTCCACTGCTTGTATGGATTTCATTTCTGATGCTTGAAAACGTTAGACACAATAATGTTTATGCTACCCTCAAACTCCATGTTGGTGCTTACTTTATTCATTTTAAATTTGTTTGCAGTATAAAATCTTCGTGAAATTGAAACCTTCTTCTTGGCTACTTGACACACAGATTCCTGGTCTAATCTATTCACTCATTTCTGTTCTACTTTAAACAGTACTTTAGCTGCTCTGCCCAAGGAACAGAAAAATTTACTTTTCCTTTTCTTTGCTCTTTGCTGCCCTCATCTGACTAAAACTGTGCTTTAGAAAACCTGAAAAGAGCATTGTTTGGTCAACGAGTTTAATGGGCTAGGAATTTTGAACTTCATTTATTTTGCGATAGTACAGAAATAAACATACACAGATTAAAAAAAAAAAGAAAAAATCTGTATGCATGAGAACCTGCTAAAACTTCTGATTAATGTCTAAGAGAAAAAACATTGCTTCGTTTAGAGCTAATTTCATGAGAGCTGTGCTGTTCTATTGACAAAACATACCATGACCTGCCTCAGTGTGGTAATTTTAGATGACACGCTCATAGGATTTTCAAGTATATTTTATTTTTTTGGTGTATAATGAATGTTCTATGTTATCTTTATTTGGTTTTAGAAGTACCATTGTTTTGAAAAGTTGTCTTGATTTAAAAAGATTATATCTGTATGCATTTTTTATGTTCTTCCCTAAACTATAATTATAATCATCAAATATTCATGTTTATATAAAATGTTCTTTTTTACTAGTTTAAATTGTTTCCTAATCAAATAATAAGAGAACACCAATAATTATTATGCTATGTATTATTCAAATACTAAGCAAAATAATAAATCCCAATGCTTTAAAGTATTTCAATATATATGCTTAATCTGTTTCATTTATATTACTAGTTTATATTAGTTTATTGGAAATGTTATTATCTTTTTGTTTCTTTTTTGGGAAAGGTACCTTTAAATGCAAAATACTACATATAAGATGATTTATGTATGCATGCATACTCATTGTAATATTACAAGATTCTGAAAATGAGAAGATACTGAAATTTTATTTCTAGGCATTTTTATGGATGTTGTGTTTTGAATAGTTTTAGATTTAGGTGATAAATTACTGAGTCTTGCCTTCAGATGCATTGATATATTCTATGTAGTTCAAATTTCAAAATATTTTTCACTGTATGGAATGCTAGAGACACATAGTTAGGAAAACTACCAAGATCTAATTAGCAAATGTCTTCTTAATTGAAAAGCTTCCTTATTTCTATGATGGAGAATCATAAAGGGGCATCCTAGTTGGAATCTACAAAAAGGTCTTACTTAGCGCTTTGATAAAACTAATTTTCCTGGGTTTTTTGTTTGTTTGTTTGTTTATTTGTTTGTTTTTGAGACAGGATTTCACTTTGTAGTTCAGCCTGGCCCTCAGCTCACTATGTAGTCCAGGCAAGGCTTGAACTCAGCAATTCTCCTGCCTCTGCCTCCAGAGTGCTGGGATTACAGACCTGGGCTACCATGCCCAACACTGTGGTATGTGGTATTGATTGCTGGTGGGCGTGAGTCATCACGCCCAGCATTGTATGTGGTTATCGGGATTGAACTCAGGGCCTTGCGCTTGTGAGGAAGGCGTTAGAACCACTGAGCTAAATCTCCAGCCCCAATTTTCCTAAGTTCTAAAGTGATTAAGATAGTCCCCACACAATTGTTTCATCTTGCGAACATACATTGCCATATATCATTTTCTAATAATGAAAAACTATTGTTATTTTTAAGAAATGCCATCACTTGAAAGATTCATATATGAATTGGAAAATTTAAAATATTCCCTTTTAATTTGTCAAAGAAAACAGAAAGGAATGTTCAACTTTTTCCATATTTAATAGTTTTGCAGGTAGATTTTGGGCCATAATCTATCCCACTAATTGCTAAACAGATCGTGGATGTGAACCATTTGTTTCAAAATCTATGTTTGGAGTTCCGAGGGTTGGCAGGTGCTTCCATTCAGGTGGCTTGTTACCCAAGTGTAAAATCTTCAGTCTTTCAAAAATTAGAAAACACATTATGACATATCTTACTGTCCAGGATAAGCCTGAAGGTGCCAATGTATTATTAGTGGGGACTGATCCATGCCAATAACTACAAAAGTCCAATTGTCAAGGTAAGAGCCTGCAGCTGTTCACGTGAAGTAATGATTCTCAGCTTTCCAATTACTCATGGAAACTTGACCAAGTTCCATTTTACACATTAAAAATTTTCTTGGCCCCATCTCTCTCTAATGGCACACACTCTGTGGGTTTAACCCAAATCCTACAAGTGTGTTTTATCTGTCATAATTTAAGGAAGTCAAATTCTATGATCAGAGAAAAGCAAATTCAAAAAATGTCACTATCTTTTTCAGAACCCTCCAGGCTTCCATTGATTCAAATCTGTAGTGTATTATACACAATAGACATCTTAAAACAACACAGTGAGGTAGAGAAGCACAACTTGTATTGACTACAAATTAAAGGTGTGGCTCTCTCTCCTCTCTTCCACAATATAGCCTGAGATATGACTGCAGTTATAATTTCTCTGCCTATATTGGCAAGACTGTGAGTTGTTTTGGGTCTCATTAACTGGCTTTGCCAGGACAATAGAATAGTTCCTGCCCTTTCCATACAGAAGATATACTTCCCCATTAGTACATCTGTATCCAGATCTTAGGCCATCTGTCCTTGACTGCATAGGAAGAGAGAATCACTTGTAACTTCCGGGTTAAGGAACATTCTCTTACCCTCGATCTATTCCAAAAATGTTTCTAACAAAACTTCAGTTAATTTGGACACCAAGAAATTCTGCTGGTTCACACTTTCATTTTTAAATTGAGGAAACAGTGTTCCAGAAAAAAAGTGATTTTATGAATGTGCCAATATGTTGCGTGTGGCACCAAGTCCATGGCCCAGCTTCCCCACATTCTTTTAGGTCAGGACACATTTTCTCAAACTACTTGCTTCATTTATCTGATCTTTAAATATGTATTTCTTGTCGGCATTTTAAAGTAATTTTTATGGAAGGTAAAGCAGACACATCTTGCTGAAGATATGCTTAACTATCAGTCCTATTTATGATTCTCTGTTTTGTAAACTGCAGATTTTAAATTTTTATCTTTAAAGCTGTGTTAATGCTTAGTGGTAGAGCACTTGCCTAGCATGCCAAAGGCCCTGGTTCCAATTCCCAGCACCTAAACTGGATGGGGAGAAAAAGGAGAAAGACTTCTACCTTTTAATAATTTGCCTTGCATAATTTAAGTCAAAATTATAATAGATATAATACATTTTCAGAATATATTAAGTCCATTTAAGTACTCTTGGAAAAGTTAACAGATGTTTTTGAGTTCAGTTATTAGGAATGTCAAATTATCCTCACAAAATCATGCTTTGAGTATTTTAAATGACTGTTCAAGGTATGATTTATCCAGTTCTTTATAGTACCCGTCAAACGGCATGGAATGACTAGTGCTGATCATAACAGCCAACTGGCTTTATTTCAAATTGAAGGGAAATGTTTGTGTAAAATCATTTAGTCTGCTTAAAAGTACTGTTTTTCCTCTTACATGGTGATCATATCGTTTGCTTCAGAAAATACAGGACCTATGAAAAAATGATATGTCAAATCACCTCAGAGTTTACCTCATGTTCTTTGAAATAGGCTGAAAAAAGTTTCACTGATAATGAAACAAATCAATTCAAATTTCATTTCTCATAAGAAGCAGTTAAGGGAGACTACAAGGGAGAGAAGTAGCTTTGTCTCAGCTATTAATCCACTGGGAAGCTTTCTCCACACTGGAATAAATGAAATAAAACTAACAAAAAAGAAGCGTTTTACATGCTGGCTACTCTCTGTGATACCCTACTATTGCTTTTGTGTTTCTATGATTGCTGTTTGTTAAAGAAAAGATGTATTGTCAGAAAATAAATGTTGGAACGCTATAGCCAAAAGCACTTGTTTTATGAAGAGGAGTTTAAAAGATATTTCATGGAGAACATTCCCTTTTAATAACAAAATGACTGTTTTATGTACTGCCACACAATACACTGCTCAAACTTAATAGCTTAAAACATGAAGCCTGCATGATTTCTTACACATCTGCAGTGACAGGGCCATCCTGCTGACATACTGGCACATCTTTTCACATGGCGCTGGAAGACAGCTCAGCAAGCAGCCTGAGATAGCGTCCCCCTTTCTTTAACATTTTAGTTTCATTTGGGCACCAAAAGGAAGTGGCTAATTCTAAGGGCGAGACAATGAGCAGTGATGAATACGTTATTGAGTGTGCTGGCGGCTGGCGGTATAATGCCATGTAGCTGGTCTAGCACTGGGGGCCCTGGATTCCATCCTCCACTGTGCTGAAACAGGGACACACGAAGACCATGCATACATCATGTGATAGGAGCCTTTATAGAGTCACTTCTGAGGCTGTCCTGCAAAGGAGCTTGGATTCTAAATCTGCTTGGACTACAGAGTCAGAAATTGTAAGTGAAGTACAAGTAGGAAATAAGTTGGAAGAGTTATGCTCTCTCAATTTACACTTGTCCTCAAGATAAATATTCTAGGTGACAGGAATTAAAAAGTTTCTTAACATCACAGTCAAATTTCATTTAAACTATTAACAAATGCAGATGCAGTAGCAACATGACTATCGGTAAATGACTTAGTAGTTCCGTTCTTCAGTTACCTCATCCCCCAGGTTTGTTTTGTTGTAAGCTTTCTGGAACTTACTGAAATGTCACAGTATCCAGGGGATTAAAAAAAGGTTCTTTCGGGGCCGGAGATTTAGCTCAGTGGTGCCGGCGCTTGCCTCCCAAGCACAAGGTCCTGAGTTCAATCCCGGAAACCACTTACAATGCTGGGCGTGGTGACTCACACCCACCAGCCATCAATACCACATACCACAGTGCCGGTCATGGTGGCTCATGCCTGTCATCCCAGCACTTGGGAGGCAGAGACAGGAGGACTGCTGTGTTCGAGGCTTGCCTGGGCTACATAGTGAGCTCAGGGCCAGCCTGAACTACAAAGCGAGATCCTGTCTCAAAAAAAAAAAAAAAAAAAAAAAAAAAAGGTTCTTTCTCTTGTCTTCTAAATTTATGACGATATGTGTTTTTTCTTTAATCGAAAAGTATGAGCAACATTCAGTTGCTTACATTTACAATAATCATCTCATTTGTATTCTATAATCCTATAAGTGAATGTTTTTAGTGTTGTGTTTCCATGTTAACATGGGCCTTTACCATTTCTTTTAGCTCTCTGTTACTCCACTGCGAAGACAAACCAACCAGGGCACAAGATACATTATTCATTCATTGTTAGCATTGTTGCCGCTGAGGTATGCGGGAAGACTCAAACCTTGCCAATGCAATAAATGATAATTCCTCACTGTTCCAATTCAGTGCTGTGGAAAGACTGGGCCCTTATACCAAAAAGCACACATTTTTCTTATGCTAACAATATCTTTATTTTGTTGTATGTTTTATTTCAGTCGGTTTTGACATGTCCATTCACTGGTTCTCTGATTCTTGATGGTCTATATACACAGATTAAAACTATCTTTTTTTAGGGACTAACACGGAGAACATTAGTATTTGGCAACTGGCTTATTGCCATGGTCTTAGAGAATGAGCATGTTTCTTTAAAAGAAGAATTATTTATTCAAAATATTGTAGTGCTAACTGGTATCCTACAGTATGAGTTACTTTACACTCAGTTTTAATTGTAGTAGAATTGTTGACTATTTTGTAATTAGTTACTCCAAAATTGTCTGTGAATAAATTATTCTAGATAAAATCAAATACCATCACTATTGAAAGTTTTTCTATTCATTATTTAAAAGGCTTCATTTAACCTTCCTCACCCTTTTGAAATCTCACAGATTATGAGGGAGATGAAAAAAAAAAAGAATGCTCAACCGTCTGAGTTTAGCTTATACAATCAACTTATAATCCATTTGGAAATATGACAAGAACACCCATAGGTTTATTTTTCAGGTTTTTTCTAAATTTCAGAATGACACGTTTCTTTCTGACAGAAGCCACCTGACATTCCTCCTTTTGCAGTGAGTGTTTAAGACCAATTCCAATTATAAGTTTTCTCTCTGTCTCCGTAAAATGTGAATCTTCTCCAAGCTTCTGGCGGGTTTGGCAAGGCACTGCTATCTTGCTCAAATTCCTGGGAGCCACCTCTTTCAACTGGAATCATTAAGACAGAGCACCTTCCTCACAATATCTGTGGAAGGTTTTGAGTGTACTGTGATGAGCATCAGTTAGGAAACAGTGGGTCTAACTGCACTGACACACCCTTCCCTACCATCCTAGAGTGGTTTTTGTTTGTTTGTTTGCTTGTGTTTTGTTGTTGTTGTTGTTGTTGTTTTTCCAGCAAGTCTGCATTGTCTTGACTCTTAATGGAAGAGTTTGAGATAAAGTGTCTTCTTCCATGTTTAACTGCTCAAGTGCTGTTTGTCTGTGATACAGTTCAAGGATGCTCTAAGTAAAGTTAGAAACAGAAAGGTAAAGGGAGCATCAGGAGCCGAGTGGCACATTTGGGTTGACCAAAATGTCACAGCACTAGAAAAGCTAGTTTGGAAATGTATATAGACATACACACAATAATAGTGCCCTGGAAATGATGCTTATGACTCCGTAATTCACATTTAATTGTGCAGCACATGAAACTTCTCTAGAGATTTTAACATAATCTGTAAATAGGAGAAATGATGATCCATCATTTACCAGTTTTCTAAGAAATGAGAAATAGTTTCCATGTATTATAAAGAATTATAAAAACATTTTCATTAGTTCAGAACTGTCATAGACAACAGGATACAAGCTCATTAGGACAGGGTCACAAAAGTATCTAAAAAAGAACTGAAATGGCAGTAAAATTGATTTAAAAATAGAGTGGGGCAGTACTTAGGGTGGCTAGACAAATAGAAAAATCTAGAAGTTAACATGAAGATGCTTTGAACAAATTTGAGCAGAAGTACTTTATTTAATACCTTTATGTAAAATTTTAAAATTATTATTCTGAACTAACATATACTTTCCTCCATATGCACAAAATATACATATACAATTTAAATGTTTAAAGAGGAAAAAGTTATCAATCACCAGTAAAATATGTTCATATCTATTGTCCATAATATTTATTAGACTTCAACTTTTTTTTTTTTTTTTTTTTTTTGAGACAGGGTCTCGCTTTGTAGTTCAGGCTGGCCCTGAGCTCACTATGGAGCCCAGGCAAGCCGCTGCGAACTCAGCAATCCTGTCTCTGCCTCCCGAGTGCTGGGATTACAGGCGTGAGCCACCACGTCCGGCATTGTGGTATGCGGTGTTGATTGTTGGTGGGTGTGAGTCTCCATTCCCAGCATTATATGTGGTTACCGGGGATCGAACTCAGAACCTTGTGCTTGTGAGGCAGGCGCTGGAACCACTGAGCTAACCCTCTGGCCCTAGACTTCAGCTTTTAAGGAAGTGGGAATTCTTGCATACTTTTAAAAATATAAGTTGATGTCATATATTTTGGAGCATCAAAATATACAATGGAAACATGGATTGACATTATAAAAGTTAGAGTCAGTTAAATGAATGCATTTGTGTTAATTAATCTCATGCTTTTTTATTGAAACAACTTCTAAAATGAGCTCCTTTTAAGGGAATGCACTTGTCAGCATTTTGGCTAAAATATATGGAGCACATGTTGTACTTAAATGTTTTTTTCAGATATACAAATTTGAAATGACTACAGACTTCTGTTACAATTTTTTAAAATACAAGGAAAACATTATCAAAAATTATATATTTTTCAGATGAATAGTTTACACAAAATAACTGAATTATGAAGAATATGTTGCACTCAAATGATATTTTGATATATTTTAGATTAGTCTCACCACAGATACAGTGTCTAATTAAAAAAGTATATAGAATGGTTAAGTTAAATAGGTCTCAGTGAAAGGCACATTGCCAAGAATGATTGGACAAAGGTATTAGAAGCAAAAAGGAGAATTTGCAGTATTTTAGGGGGTTTCATGGCAGTATGTCCTTTGGTCTATTTTTAAAAATTATAACATTCACAGTATTTTAGAACACTGTCATTGGTCAAAGTTTTTGGCAATGTCTAGCAAATTACAATTCTGATGTGTCCTCATCTTCCTTATTTACTACGAGAAACATGCAGTAATCGGCTCTCCCTTAGAATCAAAGTGACCGTGAAAGTCAAAGTCCTGAATGGATTCAGGCCACGGGGAGACGGGGGAGCACAGCTGGTGCATTCGTGGGGCAAGACTTCCGCCCTGCTCCGGAAAAGGGCAAGAAGGATGGAGGAGGTGCATGTGTGAAATAGTTTGAATAGTTTGAGGGCAAATAGTGTCTTCTGATATAATAATTCTTTTGACTTTAATCACTCCATGCTTTTGATCATGGATCATGCCTGATAAACAATGAATTCATATTTAACTAATGAAAATAAAGTTTAATATATATGCACAAAAGTTCATGAGTGTAGAACAGCCTAAAGCTATCAGGAGATACTGCCAGCATCATAATGGGCAGGGTTTTATATATAGTGCTCAAAGAAAAAGTAAATAATTTGAACTTGTCAAACAAAGAAGTCTGTTGGCTCCTGTGTCAGAATGATCAGTAAGTCGCACTAAGCAGATGTTCTCTCCTGAAATGTGTTCTCATAATGCTTCAATAACCGTCTGAACTTTATAGCTAAAATGTATCAATAAGCTCAATAAAAATTAGTAATTTCAAAACACTTAGCATGTCGTCTAGCCAATCTTCTCCAATGATAAAACAAATTCTCTGGTGAAAGAGTGCCCTGGTGAAAGAGCATTATTTTTTAATCCCATCATGTATTCTTTTCTGATTAATAACTTTACAAGGCACATTTTCAAATGATTGTGGAATTAGCCCTATCACTCACCTAAACCATACAAATCAAGTAAAAAAATAACACATATAACAAGAGATTACATATTTAATGAGTATGCACTTAGTGTGGAAAAACTCCTGACAAACAGCAGTGTGAGGACTCCGCTTCTTAGGGGAATAGCGAGGTGGAAAGTCTTCTTAGCAACCTGACGTGAGCATTCTGTGTGAGGATTCCCCATGTCCCTAGAGATTTGATGGAAATCATTCTCTGGGAGAGACCAAAAGAAGCCAGCCAAGTAGCAAAGACGGAAACAACTGAACCTGTTTTGCAGCAGCAATTCTTAAAAAAAAAAAAAAATTAAATTTAAAAAGCCCAGCTCAGTTCTTTCCCATGCTTTCTTTGATCAAATTCAAAGCGTCCAAATCACTACTAATAGGACCTAATAATTGCCAAGTTCAGGAATTATATCGAATGCTCCTAGAATTTAGTTTGATGTATTTGAAGTTGGCTTGTCTTGAAGTTGGAGTGTCTACAAAGGTTCATTAAGCTAGAAGACATCTGAAAATATGTGGAATTACTGTGCAGATAGTATATAAAGGATAACGCATCCACTGCCTAGATTAAAGAAACTTACTATATAAAGAGAATGATGTTATATCCCAATCTTTCATTTCTGCCTGTGTGAAAGTGTCTTTTGATGGAAAACCCACTACAGGAAGGGTGACACATAAGTCTAAAGCTGAAGGGGTTTCGGAAGTACATTTATTCTTACAGCGCTCAAGTGGAACCATCATAAAAATGCTCGGGGTCCTAACCTTGCATGCAGTATGAATGATAAATGTACCATAATGGTTCTCTCTCCTTTTTCCAGCTTCTCGTGGCTTTCATATGGACATGTATATTTTAGGTCATTGGATCTTTATCTTAAGTTATCTGACAACACATCTGATATGGCTTCATAATTTATAACTTATTGAACTATGATTTTAAATGTGTTCAGCCTATCAACATGTTAATTGGTGAGAGCAGAAGCATTTTTCATTATGTGTCACTGAGCTGTGGAGTCTTTCACGATGGCTTCCTGCACACAGACAGGAAAAGTGCCTGGCTTTGGAGCTGCACCCATGAGAAGAGAAAACAAAACAATTAAAATTAAATTATTTCCCCAGTGCCTGAAAGCTACAGAGATGATGAAAAATAGCTTTCGGTGAGGCAAGTGAACATGGGGAAATCTGTTTACTGCACAGAGAGAACCTCCGAGGAATTCTTGTGTGCTGTGCGCCTGAAGAGATAAGTGTGAAGGAACCATTTTCTATCTCTTTAGCTAAGATTTGCAAACAAATCTGCTGTACAGAAAAGAGGTTAAGGAAACATAAGAGCCCAGGTGTGCTGAGGATTAGTGCTGATCCTGTATGCCCTACTTTCCTTTCCATTCACACTCACTGATTGTGTGGTTTCTTTAATTTACCAGCCCTAAAAACATGGTACCTGCCAACAACGCTATAAGAAAACTTCCATTTTACTCACGGTGTAGGACTTTGTGTGTACGAATGTAACTTATACAATTCTTCTTGACCTTTGATCTCAGAATACAAAACATTCTCTATGTACTGTGAAAACTATTGGAACTTCAAGCACCACTGTTTTTAATATGGAAAATAAACGTGTTGATAGAGGGATTCGTATTCAGTGTGCATTTGAAATCATAATGGAGATTATACTATCTAGTGCTAAATAAATTAACTATTACAATTTGCCTAGTGTTACAAGTCTCTGGAAAGGAAATGCTCTTAGAATATAACCATATGCTATAAGTGAAAATAAGTACAAAGAAATAATGTAACTGAATTTTCTTTTATCTTTAAGATCCTGACCTCAAGTCTGATCATATCAGAAATATTCAAAAGTAGAAATGAGGATCAGTGAATCATATGTAACAAGCACTCAGGCGAATGATCTACAACTGCTATTGTTTGCAATGTGAAATCATGTTTTCAGTGGGGATGAAACATACCCTACATGTATTTTGTAACAATTTTCACTGATACTAAAACAGTTTTCCAAATGTATAGATCTAGGCTGGTGTATGGTTAGCCTTAACATGCTTGCTAGGGAACAGATTAAAAAAGAAAAGTAAGACATAACCATCCCACTTCTTCAAAGTAAAGATGGCATTTTAAACAAGTAAAAAAATTCCTTTAAAGTCACTTTTTATTTCTCCTAGCTGGTGTTACGGGATGCATTTGAACTTGTTTTGATTGAAATAAATGTTTGTTCTAATAAACAAAAGTATTATAAAAAAGAAAGGTGAAATGTATTCCCACAAAAAATATTAACATTCTAACTCCCAGCACCAGTGGATGTGATTTTGTTTGGAAGTGAAATGTTTCCAGAAGACTAAGTTAGGATCGATTTAATAGTTTAATCATTTAATTATGCCCTTATAAAAACATACCAACCACAATATGTGAAGAGGAAGAGAAAGAATGCTACCTACAAACCAAAGAATATCTCATGCTACCACATGCAAGAAGGAAGACAGAAAAATGATGAGACTTGAAAAAAAAAATCTTGTCCAAATTGGTTTTGCAATTCTACCATTGAGAAATGTGGTACATTTTTCTTTTTCTTGATTAAGGCACTTGGTTTGTGAAGCTTTGTTATAGAAGTTTTAAAAGATGAATATTTTTGTTGTCCTTTGGATTCCTATTGTTCTTCTACATTTTTATTTACATTGATTTCTCCTTGCTACTAAAGTAAAAATATGTATTTAAAAATAATACATTTATTATGATAATAAAATATATGTTGGCATAAATGAAATAAAAGAAACTATATTGTTATAAATATATAGACCATTGTATGTGTGGTAACACTGACATGGAAAAGATATTGAAACATGTATGTTTGTGTGTGTATGTGTGTATGTGTGTGTGTATGTGTGTGTGTGTGTATATATATATGTTTAAAGATTAATTTCTTTGCTATAGAGACAGATATATGTCCATGCATTTAAGCAAAAATCTACTAGGAAAAAAATATGATAGATCTTTTCAAAAGAGGTTTTATAAATTTTATCCTTTTTTGCATGATTTTGAAACAATTTCCAATTATTATTTATATAATTTCATAGTCCCATTAAGATGAAATACCCCTTACTTCCGTTCTGAAATGATAGAAATCAAAAAATAACTCCACAGATGTTATTTGTATTTATTCCGCTTTCCATTATTGGTACAAAGTATATGCACAGTGTGAAGACAAAAAGTGCTTCTCGGCTCTGGGTCTCTGAGGTGTCAGTCCATGGTTGCTGATGCCAAATCAGAAGCCTCATGGTGGAAGAGCGGACTGAGGAGGGCTGCTCTTCTTCACCTCACATCGCAGCAGGCAGGAGGCAAAGTGAACAAGGGAGAGCCAGAGAGAAAGGCAGGGTCTGGCTACAGAAATATCATTCAGGTGGTGCCTCATCAGCTCCTTCCTCTGACAAGACCCCGCCTCCTGCAGGCATCAGAGTAAGAGTCTGCTCCTGAGATTAACAGTGCTCTCATCTGATCACTTTCTACACCTCCAAATACACTGGTGTTTGGGGGAACACGTTTGACTCAAACTATAACCTCGTTAATACTCCACCTTCTTGCGTGAACTTTCTTTGTCTTTGTGACTCCATTCTTCTGCAACTTCGTGCATCACATCTTTTGCATCTCAATGTAAGCATTATATTATTTGTTTTTAAGAAGCATGAGAACTTGTATCTTTCTCCAAAGGAAAGGAAATATTCTGTCCTGAGGTTTTTCGGCTAACATAAATGGTACCACTGTAAAATTAGCCTAAACTCAGCGCTATAAGTTTAATTGGTTGCATAGCAGCTGTGAGTGAAATGGGAATAGTTAATTAGAATGAAGCTCCAATGTGTCCCTCAGGATTTTCACACCTTAACACCCTGGGCCTCTACCTCAGCTATTTACAATTTATTACACGGCCAGTGAGCACTCCCTATTGGCAAGCACTAAGATGTTATGCATGCATTATTTTTGGTGGCCAATATATTATGTATTTAGACTAATTTGTATTGTATCCAACTCCAGAATGCCTTAGGGTTAGGTGATCTGAGATAGGCATTTTGATTTGTAAAAAGAATCAGATAAATTTCCATTGCCCAAAGAAGCAAAAGGTTGTAGGAAATGGTAGTTATTCTAACTATTGGATGTGGAATCAGAATGGTTGTCTTCAATGTATCCTTCCATACTTTCAGGGAAAAGTCTGGTTAGGAATTTGTGACAGTTGCATATTTTTACTAGTAACTTTTGGAATTCTCACATGATATCTATTTCTGATGAGTGTATTTAAATTTGTTTCATTATGTCCTCATCCTGTCTTCATCATTGTAATAGTAAGAAATACTAGCTAAAATATTAGATTACATAAGAATTATATATATATATATATATGTACATATGTATACTTTGTAATATATATATATATATATATATATATATATATATATATATATATATATATATATGCTTTGTATTTTAGTTGGATGGAATGAAGGCTTTGACCAAAGGGGTCTTTCTTGGTTTTGCTTCCTGAATTAAAGTTTTTTAGTGGACCTAGAACTAGGAAGCACTCAGTGAATATGTGCAGAATATGTTGGAATATGCTCAGTTTTCAATCTGCATTTGTTTTTCTAAATAAAACAATAACAGCAATTTTTCACTATATTATTCACTATTCTACTTATTTCAAAATTTCATTTTACTAAACAACAAAAAGTTTTATTGGTAGGTACTATTATCTTCATATTTTACAAACACATAAACAAGGACAGAGATTTTTGTGTGCTAAACCTTTAATGGGTTAGTTGCTGAACAAAGCAACAAAAGCCCCTCTTTGTGAAGTTCACCAATTCCTAAGATGTAAATGATTCTAATCTATTATAGTTGCTTTGAAGCCACAGTCATGATGTCTCTGGAAGCTAAATTATAATTATGTTACAGTTATCACCCAGTACAGATTATTATCTAGTATAATGCTTATATTGTAAAATATATATCCAGAAAGAGAGTGTGTGTATATGTATATATATATATACATATATATGTGTATATGTATACATATATATACATATATGTATATATACATATATTTGTGTGCGTGTGTGTGTGTGTGTGTGTGTATATATATATATATATATATATATATATATATATATATATATATATATATTATAGATTTCTCTTTTCCAGTCAGTCGCCATTCCTAATTACTGTTATTAGTAAAATTCAATTCTTATTCTACGTCCTATTTTTATGTTATATTGTCTGTTTATAATTTCTAAGAATATCTTATAAGCAACGTGATGTTCCCAATTACACTTTGTTTTCCTCTGCAAATTGTTACTCTGTAGCACTAATATTTTGAGGGCTGGGAAAGCTATCCACCTTGAAGGATGAATTGGATTCGTCCACTTCAAATCCCTCAGTACATATTGCAGCAGAATAAAGTAGGCAAATGAAAATTATAATCAAAATATAAATAGCAAATAGTCAAACTGAATCTCAGGGGTGAGAAGATGGAGGACATTTGCAGCCTATTACCAGATGTTCAGCTTCTACTGAGAGTTTAAAAACAAGCAAAAAAAAATGTTCATTTGAAATATTTGAGGTCATGATACAACTCAAAAATTCAACTCAGAACTTCACCATGCAAATAGATACAACAACTTTGAAATTTAAAATGCATAAAACCTGAGACATTGGAAGTGCAATTTTAAATTGCTCCATTTCCCAGACTTCCAAAGGATCTCAGCTATATGGATTTGGCTTTTTTTTTCACTTTGATTTTGCATGGCAGTTTTCCATGGTTTAATATTTCAACTACAGTCACAACAACGAATCCAGGTATCAAAAATCCAATCATTCCATTTTAGTAAAATGTGGCTTTTACAATCCAATGGATTAAGGGTTGGTCAGAAGCAGGGTTCAGTAATAAATCCTTCCTTTGAATCAGTTTCAGGTGGTTCTATTTCCTAAACTATTGAAGCAAATGCTTTGATTACACATTTTTAATATGGCATAGCCAACGCCAGCAGTTACTATGGTATTGTTTCCTTTGGAGGCAGTGTGGCCTGCTCTCTGATCCAGTGCACTTCACACAGGGAGGCATCAGTCTTAAATTACATAGCAGGCAAGTGAAAGGAGGCAAACAATATGCATTTCTCATGGGGGAGAAAAATGAGAACATGACTCAGGATATTCTAGTGAATAGAGAAAACGCTCTACTTTTCTTATTTCAAACCACAATTACTTACACAGGCATGTACAGAGACAGGATATTCAGGATATTTATGTATTTGATCATAAATATAAGATAATTATTTGTTATCTTATTTAGAATGTTTTTTAAATTTATATTTTTCTGGATAGCCCAGAATTATTTAGTTGTTTCTTTTCAAAAACTAAAAGTTAAGTGACTTGATAACTACTTGTAAGGATGTTTAAAAATTAAATCAACAGTTGTCTAGTAAAGGCAAGTGAAACAACTAATTAGTTTTGTCTAAAGTATTCTAACTTTGTTAACTAGTAATGTTGTAGCCAAAAAAAAAGTTCTCTTGATTTATCACAATATAAAGAACACTTAAGTATACAAGGTAAATTATAAAGTAACACAAAAATCGAATAACTCTACAAGTGGAAGAGTTATCTATGTAACAATAAATATATAAATCATTAAATGATAATTTAGGGGACCAGGGAGTTAGCTCAGCTAGCGCTGCCTTGCAAGCGCAAGGTCCTGAGTTTGATCCCCAGTAACCACAAACAATGCTGGGCGTGGAGACTCACACCCACCAGCAGTCAATACCACATACCACAGTGCTGGGCATGGTGGCTCATGCCTGTAATCCCACCACTTGGGAGGCAGAGGCAGGAGGAATACTGAGTTCGAGGCTTGCCTGAGCTACATAGTGAGCTCAGGGCCAGCCTGAACTACAAAACGAGACCCTGTCTCAAAAAAAAAAAAAATTAGGACTTAATGATAACTAAATATATCTGTTTCATAAAGACAAGGAAATGACAAGACCTAAAATAGAAAAAAAAGTTTGAAAAAGCTATATGAGATTTTAAATATTTATATAAGCTATAAGTCATAGTGAATTATCTTTAATATATAAAACAACACTTAAAATCCAACAATAAGAAAAAAAAATAACTGTTGACAAGGGCAATTTGTCAACTGTGGTGCACCCTTAGTAAATTTTACCATTTTGATCCACAAACACAGCCACTACACTACCAAGGAAGTTTAAGAAATATCTATATTTAAGAATTAAGGAAAATGTACAGAGGCAGAAAAAGTGGTTCCAGTTTACCACTCAATGTGTCCTCACCGGAAACACACAACACGGGAACAGCACTACCGCTCAGTGGAATCTTGGGGATGATTAAAAAGTACAAAGAAAAAGAAGAAAGAGAAGGAGAAAGAGAAAGGGGAGGGGGAGGGGGGAGGAGGAGGAGGAGG